>JAWWNI010001266.1:0-224788 GCA_034642065.1 Darevskia nairensis
ATCTATCTATCTATCTATCTATCTATCTATCTATCTATCTATCTATCTATCTATCTACCTACCTACCTACTTACTATCTATCTATCTATCTATCTATCTATCTATCTATCTATCTATCTATCTATTCTTCTGCTACTTCCTGGGAGAAGTTGCCCTGGATTCACCCCTTTGCAGAATAAGCAACCTGGATGCATTAGCTGAAGTGGGCTCTGATTTATGAAAAGTATGACCAAATAAATATGCTAGTCCTTAAGGAACCACATAACTCTTTGTGTTGTTTCTGCTGCAGGCAGCAGGACCACATGGCTGACCTAAATTCTGGGAGAATATCTCTAATTTCCTCCTTCTCTATGAGTCTTATTAACTAACTGAATGTGTTCTGTTGTGTCAGGCTGCAGGCAAAAAGCCAATGGGCAGCTGGGATGGCGCCACTGACTGGCCATCTGCCCTTACTAAGCCTCTGAACATCTGGCTGCCATTTCAAATACATGCCTCATGATTCCCAACTCAGAAAGGAAACATGGCATAACTTCATGAACTGTCAATATACTGCATGATATTGCCTGCTCATTCTGCCCCTCCATCAGGGCCTGGATTAAGGGACAACATTTTTGTAGAGTGCCTCCCCCCCGTTTGTGCCGTCAACTGTGATATATATTTTAGTGCAGTCATATATATATATGACTGAATTAAATTTGTGTGCATTTCTTCTAATATGCACATTATTGGATGTAAATTTGCCTAATCTGTGAATTTTTTTTGCAAGCAATCCCCCTATTATAATGCAATAGTTATAGACAGAAGAGACCTGTATCTATAGTTATGCATTTTTTAAAAGAATGCTTTCATTTGGAGAACTGCACCATAAAATTCGGATAACAGCATTTAAGTTCGCTGCATTTCAGTCTGTATATCGGCTCAGGGAGTGCAGAATTTCTCCTCATCCTTTGCATCTTTAAAAAAAATAAATAAAAATAAAATAAAAAAGGAGGGCATGATTTATTCTGAACTAACGCAGGTATTAAAACACCTGACCTATTTTTCATTTCTTGACTTCCAGCACGGGTTGTGGAGGGGTGTGTGTGTGTGTGTGTGTGTGTGTGTGTGTGTGTGTATACTGGGGGCAGCGATTCTTCCCTCTAACTTCCCCTCCCAGTTATCGAATCTCGTTCTGCCTACAAGTTTTTTTAAAAAATAAAAAATAAAAAAATCTCCACCACTGTGCAACTGCTTCTTCTTATTCATTATTTATATAATGTCTGCAATGTACAGGAAGTGTTACAAGATTAAATAAGACAGACCCCTGGTGAAAGCTTACGCTTTTTTTAATTTTTATTTTGAAAACACCCTAGATGACTGGGAAGGCGGGCGGGCGGGGGGGGGGGAATAAAATCACCCAAGGCAAAGGAGGAGAACGTTAGCTGATAGCAGACCACAGAAATGGATTTCGAACAAGCTTGTTTACATGATCTAGGGAGGGAGGCGGTGCAAGCCCAGGAATGGTGAACTGGGCGGTTATTATCGGGAGCAAACAAATCTTGTTTACAGAGGCAGTGAATTGCTGGGAGTGCATTAGTTCCATCATATTCCTTATTTATATACACAGCATTTGGTCTCCACGAGATCCGACCTTTCCTTCCATTGCCAATGATCAGGCTCTGAATGTTGATGTTGGCGCCTTCAAATGGGGGGGGGGGGTGTTCCTCAGGGTTCGGTTGTATCCTGCATGCTTTTTAACACTACATGAAACCGCTGAGTGGGGTCGGGTTGCCATATTTTGAAGAGTAAAAAAGAGGACACGTTTGCCGACTTCTGCTTTTAACTATGGATCGCTGTGATGACTCATGGAAAAGAGGACGTGCCCTGGAAAAAGAGGACATACGGCAACCCTAGTTTTGGAGTACCTTGTCATCCAATTTGCAGGTGACAACAAACTGGGAGGGGTAACTAATGCCGCAGAAGACTGAATCGGGATTCAAGATGAACTGAACAGATTGGACCCAAACTGGGCCAAAACTAACAAAATGAATTTCACTAGGGACAAATGGCAGGTTCTGCACTTAGGCAGGAAGAACCGGCTGCACAAATATAAGATGAAGGGACGCCGTCAGTAGTACATGTGGAATGGATCTGGTGGTCTTAGTAGACCACAAGCTAAACACGAGTCAACAATGTGATGCAGCAGCAAAAAAACGCTAATGCTATTCTAGGCTGCATCAACAGAAGTATACTGCCCAGGTCAAGGTAAATCATAGCACCGCTCTATTTTGCCTTGGCCAGACCATGCCTGTACTCTTTTTGACACCCAAGAGGAACATATCTGTTTAGAGAAGCCTACCTAGATGTTCAGAAAGTTGGTGTGTGTTTTAATCTCGCAGCCTGGGAGTCATTTTGGACTCACAGCTATCCATGGAGGCGCAGGTCAATTCTGTGTCCAAGGCAGGGGCGTTCCGAGGGAGGCGGGGGGCGGTCGCCCCGGGTACCATTCCAAAGGGTGGGTGGGTGTGTGACAAAATGTTGACCCCCCCCGATTGGCGGCACCCCCTGGGGCACGCACCACGCCCCCTGGGATGAGCGCTGCTCCGGGTACCGGAGCAGGTTGCTTCGCCTCTGGGTCCAGGGCAGCTGTATACCAGCTCCATCTGGTACGCAGGCTGAGACCCTACCTGCCTGCAGACTGTCTCGCCAGAGTGGTGCATGCTCTAGTTATCTCCCGCTTGGACTACTGCAATGTGCTCTATGTGGGGCTACCTTTGAAGGTGACCCAGAAACTGCAAATAATCCAGAATGCGGCAGCTAGACTGGTGACTGGGAGTGGCTGCCGAGACCATATAACACCGGTCCTGAAAGACCTACATTGGCTCCCAGTACATTTCCGAGCACAATTCAAAGTGTTGGTGCTGACCTTTAAAGTCTTAAACGGTCTTAGCCCAGTATACCTGAAGGAGCGTCTCCACCCCCTTCGTTCAGCCCGGACACTGAGGTCCAGCTCTGAGGGCCTTCTGGTGGTTCCTTCACTGCGAGAAGTGAGGTTACAGGGAACCAGGCAGAGGGCCTTCTCGGTGGTGGCGCCCGCCCTGTGGAATGCCCTCCCATAAGATGTCAAGGAAATAAACAACTACCTGATTTTTAGAAGATATCTAAAGGCAGCCCTGTTTAGGGAAGTTTTTAATGTGTGATGTTTTATTCTGTTTTTAATCTGTTGGCAGCCGCCCAAAGTGGCTGGGGACACCCAGCTGTATGGGCGGGGTATAAACAATAATATTTATTATTATTATTATTAATTTGTTTTTAGCCTATTGCTATCTTAACTTTTCAAACTTTTAAAATTATTGTTGTTAATTTTTCTTAGTGATAATTCTAGTGTTGCATCTTTTTGGAAAAAACCGCTTTGAGGTTTTGTTTGTTTGTTTGTTTTTCTATCAAGTGGTGTATAAATGTTATGGACCAAACAAACAAATTTATTACTTGGTTTTTGGCAGCACCTTACAATGCTTTAAACAAACAAAAATACATTAAAACCAGCATTAAAAACCAATCTCAAGGATATATGTATTTTTTAAAAAACCAGATTAAAACACCCTGCCCACAAAAAAAGACCATATATAATTAAAAGCCAAAGGCATGATGAAACAGCAAAATGTTTTGGCGTGGTGCCTAAAGTTATGTAACAGTGGTGAGCATTCCACAAGCAGGGAGCCATCACTGAAAAGGCCTATCCTTGTGTTGCCACCCTCTGGACCTCCCATGGTGACAATCACAGGGTACAGGTCAGTTCTTCTTCTTTAGCTACAATGGAATCTCCATATCCAGCAGCAGTCTACCTGTGGAAGCCAGGCATTGGAAACAGATGCATCCTTTTGAGATGTGCTTGCAAGCCCCCCACCCACATTGCTGGGGGGGTCACCCCCCCCATGCTGGATGGTCCTTTGGTCTGATCCGGTTTGCTTTTCTACCCATGCTCTGCTTGGCTCCTTTTGGAACAGCTCCTTTTAGCATAATTTAGCATAGGAAATTCAGAGAGGCCTGCCTCTGCCTCTTTGTTTCTTTTCCCGATGAGAAGAGCTGATAAAATCAAAGGGAGAGATAGCAATCTCAGGCAGTTAAAGACAATGCTCTGTGTAGCTATGTGGGGAAAAGCAGAGAGGTTTCTCAGGATGCTGTTATTACCATGGAAATGAACCCCGGGACAGCTCTCCTCACCCCCACAACATGAAAGAAATGGAGTCTGCTGGCATGCGCTCATCAGATACACCGTTGCCTTCTTCCAATTATTCTTCGGCTGCAGTCACACGGCAGTTTACCCCATTTCCCTGACAGTTTCCCTGACTGTTACCGGTAATTTCCGCATTGTATTTGCAGACCTTCTAAGTGTCCCTATTTTCCAGGGACGGTCCCGGATTTACAGAAGCCGGCCCAGTTTCTGATTTGATCCCGGAATGTCCCACTTTTCCTTAGGGCAGTGATGGCTAACCTTGACACTCCAGATGTTTTGGGACTACAACTCCCATCATCCCTGACCACTGATCCTGTTAGCTAGGGATGATGGGAGTTGTAGTTCCAAAACATCTGGGGTGTCAAGTTTAGCCATCACTGCCTTAGGGCGTCCCTGTTTTCATTGGAGAAATGTTGGAGGGTAGGGAGTTTTCCACTGTGGAGTTAAGAACTGGAGGGATCTAGGAGACTAAAGGCATCTCTTGCTCACTGCCCTGCTGTTTGTTAGTTTTTTAAAAGCAAAGTTCAGCCAAATTAGCATTGATTCCTGCATTGCAGGGGGTTGGACTAGATGACCCGTTGAGTTCTTTCCAACTCCTCAATTCTGACTCTAAATACCTCCAGGAAGCCACAAGCAGGGTCTGAAGGCTACAGCCACCGCCAACCATTCACCCGGCATGTGGCAGGCAGAAGTTTATGCCAGACCTCCAAGTCGCATCTGAAGTCCCCAGGTTTGCCTGGCCTGCTCCAGGTGGCTGGTGGAGGGCCTGAATTTCCAGGTGGACTGGAGTGCCTTAAATAATTATAATAATAACATTTTTTATGAAGACTCTGCATGCAACTTGCAAACTTCAAAACCTGGCAGGAGCTGGTCTCAAAATATAGCATAGACCAGGGGTCAGCAACCTTTTCCAGCTGTGGGCCGGTCCACCATCCCTCAGACCATGTGGTGGGCCAGACTATTTTTTTTGGGGGGGGGTAATGAACAAATTCCTATGCGCCACAAATAACCTAGAGATGCATTTTAAATAAAAGGACACATTCTACTCATGTAAAAACACGCTGATTCCCAGACCGTCCGTGGGCTGGATTGAGAAGGCGATTGGGCCGCATCCAGCCCACAGGCCTTAGGTTGCCTACCCTTGGCATAGACACTCTTTGTGGGGAGGGGGGCAGTGGCTGCCCGCTTCCACTCCAGTCTCCCAAATAACCTCCGTCTCCAAGACCTGACCCCATGACTGCACTGCAGGCCACCCCTACCCCCACCCCCCACAAAGAGTGTCTCTGGGGAGAAATCTCTGGGGCTGGTTTGCTCCTGACCTGGCAACCCAAAATGCCGCTGCACACTGAGGTCCTGAACTTTCACAAGAAGCGGGGAGGGTGGGGCACTTTGGATATGCTCAGGGGCACTTAGCCAGCCAAGCCAGATCCCCCCCCCCTCCGCCAAGCAAACCTCAACTATTTCAGTGTCAAGTTGAGTCGGTTGCCCCTGATAGGACCAGATGAGGGATTTTCTTTCTTTTTTTTAAATGCCGAGCTGAACTTCCCACTTGAATGAGCCGCCTTGAATTTCCTTCCCCTGTTGATGTCCTTGCTCTCCCAGCCCTCCCCCCCTCCCCATTATAACAAATCGTTCTGGAGATAATTACAGATGGGGGCTATTTATAGCCTGCCAGGCATTCTCTAAAGAGGAACGTTGGCTGTTCTCTACAACACATGTGGCTTTGATATAAATATAGATATTGGCTAATTATCCAAGAGCGGGAAGTTACAACGTGAATGTAGATATATAACAGCAGGGAAATAACAGAGGGTATGGTCTCCCCCTCACTCGCAGTGGTTGCTGCTCCCTTCTCTGCAGGCCAGCAGGCAATTAAAAGGGGCTTGTCTGCTGCTGTTCTATATATATATATATATATATATATATATATATATATATATATATATGTGGGGGGGGGGGGTAAGGATCCCTTCTTTCCAGTTTCAGGGCTGCATTCTTTTCTGGGCAGACTTCCGGGGTGGGCGGAGTCAGAGGCAAAGTGGGCGGGGCAACAAAGGTACATTCTCCCTTTGTGGAGTCGGCAGACATGCATTTCTACCTTCCATCTGGACAAGCAAGAGGCATGGTCAGCATTTATATCCCAGCTAGGCAAAAGCACTCAAGGAGGGTGTGAATCATAGAGGGACCATGAGGATCATCCAGCCCAACCCCCTGCAATGCAGGAATCATTTTTCCCAGTGTGTTGCTCGAACCTATGACTCTGAGATCAAGAGTCTCATGCTCTACTGACTGAGTGAGAGTGTGGCCTGGGGAGAGCCCCAAAGGCCAGACAGAAAGGACTGGAGGGCCAGATTTGGCCCTCAGGCCTGATGTTACCTACCCCTACAATATATGAGAATCTGTAAGCCATTCATTTGGGCGAAAGCCTCCCCCAAATGCCACTCCCCCTTAGGAACTAGATCGGGGGGGGGGTATTCTTCCTCCTCCCTGCATTAGGGAGCTGCCAGAGCTTTTCTGGGATCTGCAGTGCATGGATTAGTCTCCCATTCCTGCCTCTCAGGTCTATTTGCAAGGCAAGCAATCAACCCATCTCTGACTTAGGGTAGGGTAGCTAATAGCTGCAGTGCTTTACAGGTCAGGAAGCAAAGAGGTCTCTGAAGGAAAGGTGGCATTCGGGTGTAGCTCTATCATCTATCTATCTATCTATCTATCTATCTATCTATCATCTATCTCCTGTGCATTAGAAATTCACATCATGCAAAATTGATTGACACAGTCATGCATCCCAGTGTTTTCAATTCCATTTGTTTCGGAGGCAGCGCTAAAACACCCAGTGCTTCACCCCATATCCCTAGTCCCCCCTCCAAATTTTTTTTTTACTAGAACTGAATGTGTGGGGAAAGGGAAGAGATTATTTACAATCACGAGCAAACCCTGAGAAGTTCAGTAGCCCCTTCCTGGCCTGCCTGGAACAACTCCCAGCTCCGAGTCTCTCCATTCCCTGATTAATTTTTGTAGTGGCTCCTTCAGCCTTGGCAGGTTGACAACTGTCGGTAACAGCCAGGCTGCAGTCGTGGAAAGTGTGTGTGTGTGTGCGTGCGCATGTGTGCGAAGTGTGGTGGGGGAAGGAGAGAAACATCAGCAGCTTTCTCTGCAATCTGTTGGACGCTGCCCAAAGCCAAGACCTGTCCTCCTGCCTTCTGAACTACTGCCTAGGCTGGCAGCCACCTCCACCCACCGGCTATTACGGATGCCAAGGCTGGAGAAGGGCCGAGATGTGATGCGAGGGGAAGCATCGCTATAATACATGACCTGGCTTTGAAGGGGGGGTGGGCGGGCGGAAGAGAGCATTATGCTCAAGGTGAGCAGCCAAAAGCTGAGCATGGACCGCTGTGGGTGGGACTGAGCTTCCTGAGAATATTCGCTCTCTCCCTGTTACCCATCAGGTCAGATGATATAAACATATAAAGTATGGGAAATGGTAGTAATCAGCGAGTCCTATGACAAAACGTTCCAGTGTGTTCAGGGTTCTAGTCTCTCCATGCCATAGTATCATAGAGCTGGATGGGACCCCAAAGGGACATCTAGTCTAAGCAGTGGCGGAGCTTCATGCTCCGGCACCGGGGGGGGGGTCGGAGAGCAGGTGGGGGCGTGGCTGGCATGCGTCCTGGGGGCATGGTGCCCAGCATGGGTGGGGGAGCAGCCGCGATGGCACCCCACCGGGATCACGCTGCCGGGGGCGGTGTGCCCCCCCACTCCTCTTCCTCCACCACTGAGTCTAAGGCCCTGCAATGCAGGGGTGCATTTTTTAGCTGCAGCGCCAAAGGATCCCTGACAGATGGCCATCCAACCGCTGTTTGAACACCTCCAACGAAGGAGAGTCTACCACCTTCCTAGGTGTTCTGTTCTACTGTTGAACAGCTCTCACTGTCAGAAAGTTCTTCCTGATGCTGAGTCAGAATCTCTGTTCTTGCAATTTGAAGCCATTGGGTTTGGTTCTACCCTCTGGAACAGCAGAAAACAAGCTTGCTCCATCTTCCATGGGACAGCCCTTCAGATATTTGAAGATGGCTGTCCTGTCAATTCTCGTTCTCCATTTCTCCAGGCTAAGCATAGCCAATTCCCTCAGCCGTTCCTCATAAGGCTTGGTTTCCAGACCCTTGATCAGCTTGGTCATCCTCTTCAGCATACATTCCCCCTTGTCAATATCTTCTTCTTCTTCTTCTTCTTCATCATCATCTTGTTCATCTTGTTCATCATCATCATCATCATCACTTTATTTGTATGCTGCCTTTCCATAGTTAAAACAATGCTCAAGGCGGCTTACAACATGACAAGATTTACATTTACCAACATAACAAAAGTCATAAACAATAAATAAAACACATCAAAAAGTACACAACCAAATGGATAACAATTTCCACATAAATAATAAAATCTAAAACTAAGAATACAGCATTAGTATCAATCACAATTTAAAATGACATAGATAAAAATAAATAAAAGCAATTAAAACAAAAACGGAGCCCTCCCTGCCCAGCAGCAGCAGCGACAGCAGTCCTTTATGGAGCCTGTCAGGCCCCGTCCCAAGCCAGGTGGAGAGAAGCAGGGCAGGGCCCTTCAGGCTCCCAGCAGGTCAGTCCTGGGCAACAATATGGTTGCTCTCCTCTGCACACATTCCAGCTTGTCAATATTCTTCTTAAATTGTGGTGCCCAGAACTGGACACAGTATTCCAGGTGTGGTCAGACCAAGGCAGAATAGAGTGGTAGTATAACACGGGTGGCGCTGTGGGTTAAACCACAGAGCCTAGGGCTTGCCAATCAGAAGGTCGGCAGTTCGAATCCCTGTGACGGGGTGAGCTCCCGTTGCTCGGTCCCAGCTCCTGCCAACCTAGCAGTTCAAAAGCATGTCAAAGTGCAAGTAGATCAATAGGTACCGCTCCAGCGGGAAGGTAAACGGTGTTTCCGTGCGCTGCTCTGGTTTGCCAGAAGCGGCTTAGTCATGCTGGCCACATGACCCGGAAGCTGTACGCTGGCTCCCTCGGCCAGTAAAGCGAGATGACCCCAGAGTCGTCCGCGACTGGACCTAATGGTCAGGGGTCCCTTTACCTTTATTGCTTCCCTTGACCTGGACACTATACTTCTGTTGATGCAGCCTAGAATAGCATGAACTTTTTTTGCTGCTGCACCACAATGCTGCCTCATCTTAAGTTTGTGCTCAACTAAGACGCCTAGATCTTTTTCACAGGTAGTCGAACAACTCCTAGCAAGCACATTCTTGCCAGCCACTGTGAGGTGCAATCTAACTCTTGCTACAAGTCCTTCTTCATGGAAGTGGAGACTGTGGTCCAAGAAGCCAAATCTTTCAAGTGTGGAGCAGGTGGGTGTGTCTTGTCAGAGCTGGCCTCGTGGGCCAAACTGGGTGATCTGGTGGGCCTAATGACGCCCGTGGGCTGGATGTTCCCTACTTCTGGTGTAGACACACCCAGTGACAACAGAGACCTAGAATCATAGAGTTGGAAAGGGCCACAGTGGTCTTCTAGTCCAACCCCCCATGAATCTTTCACCCAATGTGGGACTCAAACCCATGACGCTGAGATTAAAAGTCTCATGCGCTACCAACTGGGCTATCCCAGGACAGCACCTCCTCTCCTGGTTGATTTTATGGATGGAGAGTAGAGCCTTGTCCAGTGCGAGAGCTGCAACCCCTGGGGAAGTAAATCTCCCTGAATCCTGGGTGTCTGAGTGTTTGCACTGCAATCTTTATGTCCCTTTTATTAGGGCAATTACGCTCCTTGAATAATACATGGCATGTATGCAGTAAGGGTCAGCCAGGCAGGGATGATTTAATCCATGAAGAAAAGGCCTCAGGGGACAGATGGTTTAGCATGCAGTCAGGACAAGCAATCCCCCAAATTTCTTCTTATTTCTTATCAGGGACGTCTTAGCCATAGAGGCTAGTGGTGCGGGGAACCACGGCGCCAAGTTCTGGAGGGCGCCAGGGAAGAGGCGGAGGCTGGACATGGCGACTCCTGGCATCAGCTTGCTGCCCTTGTCCGCCTCCGCCATGCCGCGCCGCGCCCGGAGCCTCCTCCCTCCCGGAGGAACCACCCTCCAGCCCCGCTGGCAGCGCCGCCCTTGCCCGCCTCCGCCATGCCATGCCCGGAGCCTCTGTCCTGCCGGAGGAGCTGCCTCCAGCTGCTGTCCGCCCGGAGGGAAACGTGGGGGTGGGTGGCGCCAGAGGGATCTTTGCACCATGGCACCAGATAAGCTTAAGACGGCCCTGTTTCTTATTGCACTTATATATCATGTTCCTGTTCCTCCCTTCAAGGAGCTCAAGGTGGTATATATGCCCCCCCCATATTATTCCCAGAACAACCCTATGTGTTTGGTTAGACTGAGAGTTGATGGCTATCCCCAAGTCTCCCTGGGAGCTCCATGGCCTAGTGGGGATTTGAACCCTGGCCTTCCAGGTGCTTGTCAAACACTCTAGGGAAAGCCCATGCTGCTGTTAAATCCCCTCACCCCAAGTGGAGAGATAATATCCCATCTTAGTTTCTGTTGCTCTAGAGCAGGGGTGTCAAACTCCGGCCCTCCAGATGTTTTGAGACTACAATTCCCATCATCCCTGACCACTGGTCCTGTTAGCTAGGGCTGATGGGAATTGTAGTTCCAAAACATCTGGAGGGCCGGAGTTTGACGCCCGTGCTCTAGAGAGCAGAACCCAAACCAACCAACCCATCCATCAGCCAACCAATGGATTCAAATGACAATAAATGAGATTAGAGCTGGAAGAGACCCCCAAGGCCCATCTAGTCCAACCTCCTGCAATGCAGGAATCACAACTAAAGAATCCATAGCAGACAGCCATCTAACCTCTGTTTAAAGACCTCCAACAAATGATACTCCACCATCTTCCACTCCACTGCCAAACATCTCTCACCATCGGAAAGTCAGAATCTCCCCCCAGGTAATTTGAACCCACCGGTTAAGGTTCTGCCTCCTGGAACTGCAGAAAGCAAGTTTTCTCCATCTTCCATGTGGCAGCCCTTCAGAGATTTGAAGACAAGGGGCATGAGAGGGAGGGGCATGAATGTGAAGAAAGCAGCCCATTGCACCATGGTAATAATAATAATAATAATAATAATAATAATAATAATAATAATTTATTATTTATACCCCGCCCATCTGGCTGGGTTTCCCCAGCCACTCTGGGCGGCTTCCAACAGAACATTAAAATACAATAATCTATTAAACATTAAAAGCCTCCCTAAACAGGGCTGCCTTCAGATGTCTTCTAAAGGTCTGGTAGTTGTTGTTCTCTTTGACATCTGAAGGGAGGGCGTTCCACAGGGCGGGTGCCACTACCGAGAAGGCCCTCTGCCTGGTTCCCTGTAACTTGGCTTCTCGTAGTGAGGGAACCGCCAGAAGGCCCTCGGCGCTGGACCTCAGTGTCCGGGCTGAACGATGGGGGTGGAGACGCTCCTTCAGGTATACTGGACCGAAGCCATTTAGAGCTTTAAAGGTCAGCACCAACACTTTGAATTATGCTTGGAAACATACTGGGAGCCAGTGTAGGTCTTTCCAAATGTAGGTAACATTTCCATCCATTGCTCCGCCCTCTTTTATCTCTGGCTCCACCCACCTCTGGCATGTGTTCCTCAGAATATTGTCCAGAAAGTGCACCTCAGCCTGAAAAAGTCCCACCCCCACTAGATTACTGCCTGTGCCCTCCCTCCCTCTGTCTCCTATGTGCCATTTTCCATTATTCTGGCATAGCTAGACCTGCAGTGCTTTATGAACCAAGAAGCAATTATTTAGCGAATATCTAATTGTCCTAGGGCTGAGCCCAAATCACCCCCTGCTTTTCACAGCCCTGTTTGCAAGAGGCCATTCCCCCTTTGGAGGGTTTAAAAAATAAAAAATAAAATAACCCTGTTGCTTGTAACGTTGGTGTAAAGAGAACTAGTCTGTATTCATCAGCGACTATGCCATTTTAATTCTGCCAGCATGCTTTGTCATTCTGGAACATCAGGGTGGGGAGATAACAGTGGCCAATGGGGTCCCATTTTTTGGGGTGATGGCTGCCGTTCTCCCCCCGCCCCTTCTGCGACCCTGAATTATATTGCATCTGGAGAACAGAGAAGGACAGGCGGACTCCTGGAGAAAAGAGCATTGCGCCTCACAGTCAGACACAAAGTTTTTAAAAGAGGAAGTCCTGCTCCCACGGTTAATGATGCATCATTTTATTGCATTTCCCTCCTGGAAATTGCTGGAACAGCATCTTGAAAATAGGGAATGGCCACTGTCTTTGTTTAATCAGGGAAAACTCAAGCACAGGCGCCGCTGTCCAAAACAACGGTTTCTGTGGAGACACAAGAGGTGCCTGTGATCCTTCTGAGAGAGGGTGGGGAGCTGTCTTGGCCCAGCAGGCCAGATCTTTATCTGCTCCCTCCTGCAGGGGCAAAGAGCTCTCTAGACAACAGGCCCAAGACACGGCCACAACTGAAACTGGCACATGCAGCAGGAAATCAGGCAAAGCTGGAGGTTATAAGGCAATTCCCAGTGCGTAGGAATCAAGAACCTGGTTGGTTTTCTTCCTCTCCTCTCCACCGCCCCCCAAAGAGCATGATTTATCTTCGTCAAGGAGAGAATTAGGGGGGAAATTACAGAAAGGCAAAAGGGTTTATCCAGAGGGCAGGACACACTTTCCAGAACCTGCTTCTCCAAAGACCTTTTTCTGGCTCTTTTCCATCCCGCCATCAATCCAGACACCAGCCAGCCGAGCAGCTGGAAAGGACAGAAAGGGGAGCGGAGCAATTTGTTCTACTTGGCCACATGCGAACTCAGCTCATTTGGTTTGGTGGATAAGAGGATGCTGAACTGAGCTGCGCCCGTCCCTCGGCATCCCAGCGTGGGTGTTCCCACCCACCCCCACCCCGCCGGTGCTCTTTTTCTAGAAAAAAGAGGTACTGGAACACACCAGGAACACTTCCCTTGTTCTCTTATAATGGCAATAGCTGCCACCTGAGAGGTGCCAGAACTGAGTTCCAATGAGTTCTGGCTAAAAAAAAGACCCTGATTCCCCCCACCAGATGTTTGGCTTCCAACTCCCGTCAGCCCCAGCCAGGTTGGGCTAATGAGAGTTGGAGGCCAAACATCTGGGGGGAACCATCTTGGCACAGGCTAAATTGCAGCGTGTCTCTGTGTTTTCACATGGTAGGACTAGTCTGCTTGGGCAACAGGGTCAGTGTCCCCCCATCTCAGTCTGCACACCCCACCTGCCTTCTTCCTTATTTACAACCAGTCCACAGGTGGGCCCTGCTTGCCAACTTCCTCCCCCTCTTTACTCTCAATGTTACCCCTTGTGGAGCTCATCAGAGAGAAGGGCAGAGGCAAAACTAGAACTCGCTGGCTGTGCCTGCCATTGGCTCTGGCTCCACCTACTGGTGGCTTCCCTGGCTTCTACCCAACCAGTCTCGATGGTCACCTTCCCAGCCCAATGCGCTGCAATTCAGAAAGCCCAGCTAAGATCACAGCAACTTTTCTCCTCCACGTCCTCCTTCTTCTGAATTGAGCCAAGTCACCGTTTGACCTAGTGCGCCATCTGAACCCAGGCTCGTGGTTTAGCTCTGCCGGACATGCTACAAATTGTAGACCAGGGCTGTGCAACCAACCCGGCCAATTCTCAAACCGAATCAGGTCAAATCAGGACCAGTCCGAAACGGTTTGAAGCCATTTGTGCCAATCCAAAGCTCAAAACAGTCTTTTAAAAAAAATAAAAATAGCAAGACGGACAACCTCCAAAGTCATAGAGCTAAAGCTTGCTTATAGTCTGTAGAAAGCTGACCACAAGGCCAGATTTGGGCAGCAGGCTAGGTCAAACCACAGCTTAATTCAGCAGCAGGATGGCCAGGCAGCAGCAAAGTAGCTGCAACTGCCTCTCCAGGAGGCTGCCTGCTTGTTCACTGTCAAATATCAGCGAAGAACTAGTTGGGAGTTGGGTATGTTTAGCCTGGAGAAGACCACAAGGTGATGTGAGAGCCATTTTGCTGAATCTGAGGTTGCCCAAATTGACCAGGATAGCTCAGTTGGTAGAGCATAAGACTCCTAATCTCAGGGTCGTAGGTTCAAGCCCCATGTTGGGCAAAAAATAATAATCCTGCATTGCAAGATGTCAGGGTCCCTTCCAACTCTATAATTCCATTATTTGGAGCATCTCATGCTTTCCTCCCACCAAAGGGATGCCTTTTCTTATGAAATCAACCTCACCTCTTACTTACCCCCAGGTGCTGAATGGGGCTCAGCCTTCATTTGGCTAGAATTAAGTGTCTCTGGCTCTGGCACCAACTCCTGTTGGGCTCCCCTTACTTCTGCCCCACCAGCCCCAATGAACAGCAGCCAGCCATTGCCTGGATGTCCGGAAAGGTGGACGCACGCTCTGTTATTTCAACCAGGATTGAAAGAACCGTTCAACTATAGCTCCATTTTGGGATACATTTTGCATTTCTCCCTTTCTCAAACAACCCAGATCCCGGATTTCTGAATTACCTTGTTTTCTTTCTGAAGTGGAACCAATTTATTATGGATTCCCCATCATTCCAACTCAAATTATTATTTCTGAATTTTATACAAAGCACAGCGCTTGTACAGTTTAATGCGGCTTTCTGTTCTGATAGTTTCTTTGTGTCTCCCCCGCACACCTCTGCAGCTCCCGTGCACAGTTTGCATATTGATAACGTGCTGCGAAAAGCGAGGTTGATGAGACTATTGGCAGCTTCTGCAACAGAGGAAAATATGGGACGGCAGGGCCCACTCCGCCGACACGGCTGCCCTTTGGCTCCTCCCCTCCCTGAACTGCCTCCATGCAAGCTGGTCATGATCCCAGGTATTACTAATGGCAAACTCACAGCCCAGTCCTTGTTTAGCCAAAACTGCTTTAAGGGAGGCCAAACATCTGGGCCTCCAAGCCAGGCTTGGAAGAATCCTAAGATTTCCACAAGTTAAAAAGTAGAGAAATTGCCTCCCACCCCAAATAAACCAGTGATCCATGAACAAGCGCAGTGGTCACAGAATGCCGATTGACTTTATTTTTTTATGGGGGTGGTAGAATAGTCTATCCTGGGGGGAAAGCATGGCTGGAATCTTCAACAGGTGCTCACTGCCTATTTGTGGCAGCTTCACTCAATAAGAAAAATGATGCTGATGCCTGCGCTTGCTCGTTTTCCTCTTTCCTCCCCATCCTATTTTCCTTTTGTGCCATGCCAACTGGATGGCAAGCCTGCAGGAGAGACTGCCCTGTTTCTTTAAATATATCTGTCAAAGCGCCTAGGAGGCAAGGAATAAATAGAAATGAAGGCAGGACCAATATGTACAAGTGCATTGAGAGTCTTTCTATGGGGCATGTGAATTTGTTCTGTAAAAAAAGGTTGCATTCAGTAATTCAATAATGCAGTGTGTATGGGGTTTACCAATGCACCAGAGTAACTGGCCATTAGGAGACCTAGGTTGAAACCCAACCCTGCCCTGCCATGATGCTTCCAGCCTTTGCACTGCAAACAGGGCTCTCCTCACCCTCCATCTTTGGAGAGGAGGGTTGACTCGGTGACAGGAGCTCCATGCACACCACCAAGGGCACATCCAGGTCTGAGTTCCTGCATACCATGCTCAGGTGCCCTGAACCCAAGAAAGCTGGGAGCCATCTCCCATCACTGGTGCTGTCCAGGGTACTGATTCACATCAGATCCAGATTCCCAAATGCATCCACTAGCATAGGGAGGGCAAGCTTTCTGCAGAGGCGGGTGGGCAGCCAGTGGCAACATGCCAATGGGTGGGGCCAGAGTGGGCAGTGACTGGGTCCAAGGCCAGTGATTTGGCCATTCATACACATCCAACATGAGGAGACCGGTGCACAAGGGTGGCCTTCCTCATTCACCATGATCCATATGGAAATCACGTTGTGACCCTCACTGTACAATGTCTGCTCCATGTAATTTATGCACCCAAGGCACAGGACCAGCATTTGAAAATTGGCAGGCACCTGGCTATCGGCCACTTGCGACTAAGTGAAGATGCCCTGACGTCTCCACCATCTGGAGATGCATGCCTGGGGATCCTTGGATCGTGACTGTTTTCACACACTGGCAACACATCCTATAGAATTCTGTCTGTTATATTTTGTCTGCACGATCAGAATGAATTTCAGGAACCAAAAGTCATATTGAAAAACAGGACTTTTGAGCCGCCTGGCCTCCAAATGTCAACTAGGCATTCTATTTTGGCGACTGTAACCCTGATCCTAAGATGCTGTGATCTTCTTGGGTTCCATGATCACTGCAGATGGTGACAGCAGTCACGAAATTAGAAGACGCCTGCTTCTTGGGAGAAAAGCAATGACAAACCTAGACAGCATCTTAAAAAGCAAAGACATCACCTTGCCAACAAAGGTCCGTATAGTTAAAGCTATGGTTTTCCCAGTAGTAATGTACGGAAGTGAGAGCTGGACCATAAAGAAGGCTGATCGCCGAAGAATTGATGCTTTTGAATTATGGTGCTGGAGGAGACTCTTGAGAGTCCCATGGACTGCAAGAAGATCAAACCTATCCATTCTTAAAGAAATCAGCCCTGAGTGCTCACTAGAAGGACAGATCCTGAAGCTGAGGCTCCAATACTTTGGCCACCTCATGAGAAGAGAAGACTCCCTAGAAAAGACCCTGATGTTGGGAAAGATGGAGGGCACAAGGAGAAGGGGACGACAGAGGACGAGATGGTTGGACAGTGTTCTCGAAGCTACTAACATGAGTCTGACCAAACTGTGGGAGGCAGTGGAAGACAGGAGTGCCTGGCGTGCTCTGGTCCATGGGGTCACGAAGATTCGGACACGACTGAACGACAACAACAACAACAACAACCCTGTTTTAAGGAGCCCTTTGGTGCCTAGATTATATAGGCAGGTACACAATTCAATGGAGGGGTGACTTTGGTGGTAAGAGGGACGTGGAGGAGCAAAGTTGCTGTGATCCCAGCTGTGAATCCTGAACTGCAGGGAGTTGGACTAGGTGGCCCTTGGGGTCTTTTCCAACCCTACAATCCTAAGATGCTGTGATCTCCTGTCCTCGAATCCATGTGTCCATGCTAAAGCATGGTTTGGTGAACCAGGCCAGTGTCGAGAGCTTGTGGAACCTGTTAGCAGCTGCCCTGCGTGGCGAACCACTAAACTGCAGCCGGCAGCTTTCTTAATGAAGAAGTTCCTGGACAGACTGATGATTGGTTCCCTTAGGCTGGAAGGAGTAGCTACAAAGGGATTCCTTTCACAGCTGAGCCTTGCTGGAACCACAATGGTTTTCCTGGGCTCTGGCGAGCACCTGCGTCCTGGCTTCTGACTCACTCATCGCTTCTGAATGCCAGCCTGCCTTGCAATGCCTGATTCACTTCTGATTGCTGCCCACCTCAGCCCTCACAGGGACACCCACTCCCGGGGAAAAGGGGTTAACCGTGCAGTTGCATTTTGTGCTCAGGCCAGGGGGGAAGCAACCAGCAACAATGCTGGAAGCGCAAAAGAGATTAATTTTGTCTGTAATGAGAGAGAGAAATTCCTCTAGCATGCATTGTGGTCCCCGAGCGAGTAATTTGTTTGATTACACACAGGTTGGTAGCAGAGCTGAAATGAAAAATTGTTTCTCTCTCCCCCCCCCCCCACGGCCTCCTCCCTTTCTCCCCCGAAACTTTGAGTCTTTGGGGGAAATCCAGATCTTGCAACATTATGGATCACTTCCCGTTGTGTTCATGATGAACAGGGCGGGATTTAACCATGGTTGCATACAGACTTAGGGGCGATTGAGAAAGGCAGGCAGGCAGGCAGGCAGGGCCCATTCAGTTCAATTTGTCACTGTTAACTAATGGTGAGAGGAATCGTCGAATTGTAGAGTTGGCGGGGACCCCAAGGGTCCTCTAGTCTAACCCCCTGCAATGCAGGAAACTCAGCTAAAGCATCCATGACAGATGGCGGTCCAACCTCTGCTTAAAAACCACCAAGGAAGGAGAAATTTGTGGCATTTGGGGATGAGGCATGCAACTGAAGGATGGTTTGGGGCTGCCTCTAACCTTCCCAGGTGCTCCATGCAAAGTGGGCATTGTTGGGGTATGCGGTGGGCTCACAGCACTCTGCAACTGGAAGAGTGCCACCCTTTGTCAGCCTTTTTCAGCCTTTGTCAGCCTTTTTCAACCTTGGGTCCCAGGATATTTGTTGGACTACAACTCCCATCAACCCTAGCTAGCAGGTCAGGGATGATAGGAGTTGTAGTCTAACAGCCCCTGGGGACCCAAGGTTGAGAAAGGCTCCCAGAGTGATGAAGCAATGAACTGCTAGTGGCAGCTTCTCAGGGAAGTACTCCAAGCCCTGGATATCCCACCCAGGCTGCCCATTGGATCCTCCCAGACAGAAAGGAGCATCAGAGGGCTTCCTGTTCCAACTGAGCCTCGCTCAAGCATTGTTAGCTCAGCTGCCCTTCCCTTGCGAGAAGAGAAGAGAAAAAGCCTTTCTCAATCTGGCTCCAAAAGAGAGTTCATTCATGTGATTCAGTAGCCTAGTGACTTGTGACAAGGTTCAGGGAGAATGACGATGAGTGCAAATGTGTTGAACAGAAGAAGCTGCTTCATTCTGAGTCGGACCATTGGTTCATCTAGCTCAGTGCTGCCTGCCCTGACTGGCAGCAGCTCTCCGGGGTTTCAGGCAGGGAATCTCCCCCAACCCTGCCTGGAGATGCCATTTGGGGTGGAATCTAGGAACTTCTGCATGCAAAGCAAGTGCTCTGCCACTGAGCCACTGCCCTTTGCCAAAAGCAAAGTAGGATTCTAGTCCTCATGCTTCCGAATGAAAGACCTAACGGCAGCGTAGGAACCTTACACCAACTCAGACCATCAGACCACCTAGCTCAATGTTTTCTACACTGACTGGCAGTGGGTTTCTGGTGTGTGTGTGGGGGGGGATCTCTCTCCCAGCCCTACCCAGTGCTCTTTTCACTGAGCTACAACCCTTCCCCACAGCCGTGGTTCTTTTTGGAACAAGCCACCCCCAAGTTTTTGAAGATTTGCCTCCCCCCCTTTCTTGGAACAAGCTGTCTGAAGGTGCTTAGGAGGAAACTGGTTCATCCATTCAGCCTTTTCTTCTTTTTAATAGAATAGGAAATGCTTAGATTAAAAATCCACACGTGCGTCCATGTGCACCATCTCTCTGTCCCCATTTATAGTAACATATGTAGGTCCTCCTTTGTTTTTATTGACTGGTTCTGGTGCTGTGAATAGGGGTGGGTGGAGGAGAAAACAGATCCTGTCCATCTTGGCAGGGATACGGCTCTCCCCAAAGACGGGAGCGGCGCTTTTCTCCCCTTCTCGTTTATAAAGAGGCTTTGATTTAATCAGCTTAGGAGCGTGTTCCATTGTGTGCCAAGCACAGGTGCAGCAGATGTACTGTCTCTCGCTAGGCTCCAGGGCTGTAGAGCTGGCGAATTGTTGGAGTTGGAAGGGACCCCCAAGGGCCATCTAGTCCACCCCCCCGGCGATCACAGCTCAAGAATCCCCGAAAGATGGCCGCCCAACTTCTGCTTAAAAACCTCTGATGATGGAAAGACCACCACCTCCTGAAGAAGTGTGTTTCTCCACCAAACCCTAGTAATCACAGATAAATGGGGGGCGGGGGACACAGCTTCCAGATCTTTGTGGGACTCAAACTCCCTTCAGTTAGGAAGAGAGCAGAGGGAATTGTCGCAGATCCTTTTCATCCTGGTCATCATCTGTTGGATTTACTTCCATCTGGACGTCGCTACAGAACTTTATACACAAAACCAGCCAGGCACAGGAACAGTTTTTTCCCTTGTGCCATTAAATTGTTAAATTCATAGTTGTATAGGGCAGTGTTCCCCAACCTTGGGCCTCCAGCTGTTTTCGGACTACAATTCCCATCATCCCTGACCACTGGTCTTGCTAGCGAGGGATGATGGGAGTTGTAGTCCAAAAACAGCTGGAGGCCCAAGGTTGGGGAACACTGGTATAGGGGAGGCCAGTTATGGGTGGGGTTTCTTTGCTGTGTCATTGTATTGTGAGTGGAACAGTGTTTGTATAAGGTATGTTTACATTGCAATGTAGCCGAAGCAAAATTCCAAGTATGTTGGAAAATGTACTTGGCCAATAAATTATTCCTATTCCTATCCTATCCTTGAGCACAGACTCTGCTGGCTGGGGCTGATGAGAGCTGGAGTCCAACTATATCTGGAGGTCAACAGGTTCCCACGCACCCACATTTTCTAGACATTTTTCAGCTGACTCGCACAGGAGCACAGCACCAAAAGACGTGTGAGCGAGTCAGCTGGCCACCTCCCTTGCCACAGCCCCTGCTGGGCAGCTGCTTGCTGTCTCCCCTCTTCACTTGCTTCCTCTGTCTGCGCCGCACCTCATGCCGCCATGATAGTGACAGTGGCTTTGGCAGTGGCAGAGAGGGGCTGGTGCAGGGCTGGATTTAGGTTTGATGAGGCCCTAAGCTACTGAAGACAATGGGGCCCTTTATATGTCCAGCTGTCCTTTATCAACAACAAATTGCCGCTGTTTTTTGTGTTGAATATATGCTATACAGTGGAACCTCAGGTTACGTACTGTCCTCCTTACAAACGCTTCGGGTAACGAGCTCCGCTAACCCGAACGTAGATGCTCCTGGTTACAAACTTTGCCCTGGGATGTGAGCGGAAGTCATCCTTCTCCCGTGCTTGGCGGCGGCAGCGCTGGAGGGAGAAAACGGAACTGTGCTGGTCCCGTGGGTTACCCGAAAGGCGAGGTCCAAGTCTGGTCCGTGGTCAGAGGTGCAACGTAAAGGCAGTCCGTAATAACTGAAGCTGGGTGCAGGGCAGGGAGTCAAGCAAAGTCAGGAACAGGTAGGCAAGCAGGGAACCAGGGCGGGTCAGGAGCTCAGGCAGGAAAGCAGGACAGGTTTCAAGCAGGAACTGGTAACCAACAATGTTGCTCCTGCAACTTGGGGCTGGGGCTGGCCGGCTTTTATCTGCCCCGAGGCATAGGGCGGCCCCGATCCTCTGGTGACTTGCCTCTCCTGGCTTGGAGGCGAGCACTCCTCCTGCGGGAACTCAGTTCCCTTCACCTCTCTGCCCTGAGCCTCTGCAGCTCAGGAGAGGCTGGAGGGTTACCGGACCCAGAGGCAACCTCAGCTTCCCCTGACAGGGCTGGGAGTGGAGCACCTGCAGGCAATGGGTCCTCCATCCCATCAGGAGCCAGAGCAGACTCAGCAGATGCCTGCACCTGAGGATCCAGCACAGGTGAGGACCCTTCAGCCTCAGGCCCTAGCCCTGGCTCTGCTGGTTCTGGAGGCGGGGAATCCTGTGCAGGCTGGGATCCCTCAGGTTCAGCATCTGAGTCTGAATCCCAGGCCATCACAGTGACATTCCCGGTTGAAATCAGAAGCCGTGATTGCTCCTGTAATTCTGTGACTGTCCTAGGAAAACAGGGGCACTTGATGGGGATGAGACCCCAAGTAGCCCAATACCCCTGCCGTAAGGTGCCCCGTTCAAATCTGAAATGCCCCATTAAAAAGCCGAGCGGTGAAATTTGCGTTGAACGGGGAGATATTTGCACCTGTTCGTTCCTGCTGTAAACAAAGCCTTCAGATTGGATCACCAAACAGCCTCTGGGTAAACATGAATCTTTCAGTGGCCAAGGGATTCCCGGCAGGGCCTGAACGGCAAACTCCCTGCTCAAATGGGGAGCACCAACCCAAATGTGCTACATACGATAACAACGCTCCCGGATGCGACTGAAATGTTAATCTGAGTAGTCAGCAGAATGTTTGTTATGCAAATGTTTCATTTTGTCGTGTTGAACTTTTGCAGTTTATCGTTAATTGGAATAATAATGAAAAATAAACAGCTTGGGGTGGGACAGCCGGAGAAGAGGAACTTTAATTGAGTTCTGCCTCATTCGCCCATCCTTAGCAGGAAGCTGCCCTATATAGCTGGGACACTTTTTGAACCTAGGAATTTGGGTTTCTTAGAGTCAGGCCACTGCCTCATCGACATCAGGAGCAAATGTTCTACCACAGAGCTACGTCCCTTACCCTAAGAACCCAGGAACTTGGGAAGCTGCGTTTCATTGAGTCAGACCATTGTTGGCCTTGAATGGCAGCAGCTCTCCAGGGTTTCAGGTAGGGGCCTTTCAATGCCCTCCTTGGAGATGCCGTTGGGGATAAACGGCCTCGGCCCAGAATACCTGAAGGAGCGTCTCCACCCCCATCATTCAGCCCAGACACTGAGGTCCAGCTCTGAGGGCCTTCTGGCAGTTCCCTCACTGTGATAAGCGAAGTTACAGGGAGCCAGGCAGAGGGCCTTCTTGGTAGTGGCGCCCGCCCTGTGGAATGCCCTCCCATCAGATGTCAAGGAAATAAACAACTATCTGACTTTTAGAAGACATCTGAAGGCAGCCCTGTTCAGGGAAGTTTTTAATGACTGATGTTTTAATGTATTTTTAATATTTTGTTGGAAGCTGCCCAGAGTGGCTGGGGAAAACCCAGCCAGATGGATGGGGTATAAATAATAAATTATTATTATTATTATTATTATTATTATTATTATTATTATTATTAAACGTGGGACCTTCTGAGTGGAAGCCCAATGCTGTACCACTGAGCTATGACCCTTCCTTGTTTCTGCCCAAGACAGGAAGGAGGACAATATGTTGCAGTAGCCAGGCGCATTTGCTGGGAGGGGAACCTGTGGCCCTCCAGATGTGGCTGGACTCGAACTCCCAACAATATGGCCAAAGGGAAGGGAAGAGAGGAGTTGCGTGCCTTGGCAGTTTTGTCGGTAGAGCATGCAACTCTTAATCTCAGAGGAACTTTAATTGAGTTCTGCCTCATTCGCCCATCCTTAGAAGAAGAGGAACTTTAATTGAGTTCTGCCTCATTCGCCCATCCTTAGCAGGAAGCTGCCCTATATAGCTGGGACACTTTTTGAACCTAGGAATTTGGGTTTCTTAGAGTCAGGCCACTGCCTCATCGACATCAGGAGCAAATGTTCTACCACAGAGCTACGTCCCTTACCCTAAGAACCCAGGAACTTGGGAAGCTGCGTTTCATTGAGTCAGACCATTGTTGGCCTTGAATGGCAGCAGCTCTCCAGGGTTTCAGGTAGGGGCCTTTCAATGCCCTCCTTGGAGATGCCGTTGGGGATAAACGGCCTCGGCCCAGAATACCTGAAGGAGCGTCTCCACCCCCATCATTCAGCCCAGACACTGAGGTCCAGCTCTGAGGGCCTTCTGGCAGTTCCCTCACTGTGATAAGCGAAGTTACAGGGAGCCAGGCAGAGGGCCTTCTTGGTAGTGGCGCCCGCCCTGTGGAATGCCCTCCCATCAGATGTCAAGGAAATAAACAACTATCTGACTTTTAGAAGACATCTGAAGGCAGCCCTGTTCAGGGAAGTTTTTAATGACTGATGTTTTAATGTATTTTTAATATTTTGTTGGAAGCTGCCCAGAGTGGCTGGGGAAAACCCAGCCAGATGGATGGGGTATAAATAATAAATTATTATTATTATTATTATTATTATTATTATTATTATTATTATTAAACGTGGGACCTTCTGAGTGGAAGCCCAATGCTGTACCACTGAGCTATGACCCTTCCTTGTTTCTGCCCAAGACAGGAAGGAGGACAATATGTTGCAGTAGCCAGGCGCATTTGCTGGGAGGGGAACCTGTGGCCCTCCAGATGTGGCTGGACTCGAACTCCCAACAATATGGCCAAAGGGAAGGGAAGAGAGGAGTTGCGTGCCTTGGCAGTTTTGTCGGTAGAGCATGCAACTCTTAATCTCAGGGTTGTGGGTTTGAGCCCTATGTTAGGCAAAGATTCCCTGCATTGCAGGGGGTTGGACTAGATGACCCTCATGGTCCTTTCCAACTCTACAATTCTATGATTGTATGAGGACCAGCAATGTTTTGGGGAAACCAGCAGCGTTCTGAGGGCCACAGGTTTCCCCTCCATGCACCTAATCCTCAAGCATCTCCTTTGCATACAGAAGATCCCAGTTTCAATCCAAACATCTCCAGGTAGGGCTGGGAAAGCCCCCCACCCCGTGTGAAACCCTAGAGCAGGCACCCCCAAACTCGGCCCTCCAGATGTTTCGAGACTACAACTCCCATCATCCCTAGCTAACAGGAGCAATGGTCAGGGATGGTGGGAATTGTAGTCCCAAAACAGCTGGAGGGCCGAGTTTGGGGATGCCTGCCCTAGAGTGTCTCTGCCTGTCACTACAGACAATTCTAGATGGACCAATGGCCTGATTTTGTGTAAGGCAGCTTCCTGTGTATGCTGCCCCCTGGTGGATACCCTCAGAACTACACTTCCTCTCAGCTATTATCTCAATAACGCTTTAACAGTGGACAGCACCTCCCCTAATTAAGAAGCTGTTCGTGGGGGATCCTGGCAGGCGAGGGAAGTCTGGATGCAGTGACCGTCTGATCTGTTAATTCTTTAAAATGCTTTGCAAACCCTCTTGCTTTCCCCTGTGGCAGCCAATTCTCTCCCCCCCATATACACCGCCCCCCAACTGCAAGACACTGAGCAGGGCTCATCCATCATTCGACTGATCTGGCAGCCTTCCTGGGACTTTCAGTTCCAGCTGTACGCCTGTTCCCGGAATGGGGGGGGGGAGTGTTGTGGGTGGCTCAAGGCAGCGACCCAGCTGCAGCTCTGGAACATCCAGGAGGCAACAGAGTGGATCTCCTCCACGCCTTACACAAATTATGGCCGTTGTCTCCCTCCCTCCTTTTCTCTCTTTCCCCCAAGATAGAGGGAAGCCATATGGTTTCTTTGATTTACTGTCAGTTGAGCAAAAAGAGAATGAGTGCTGTTATGATGGGCAAGGGGGCCTGTCGTGGCCGTCCCAGATACAGGAAGCTCACATCCAGTTAACTCTTTATTGGCAGGAGAAACACTTACAGCAGCTGGGGATACACATGCACAAATGCTTCTAGCCTCCAGGTCTGGGCCCGATGGGGCAGCTGCAGCAACAGTGAGGGCCCTCCCCTCCTCCAGCTTATTAGGGCTGGGCGATGTGTCGGCACATTGTCCCAAATTGGTTTGAACTGAAGTCCACATCATGGTAACAGTGTCAGAATACTGGGCATGACAATATATTGCGAATCGCGATGTGTGTGTGTGTGTAAGAGAGATGTAAAAGATCGTGATGTGGGAAAAATTGTGAAGCCGGCCATTGCTTCTCTCCTGATTCCTGACACCCCTGTGGCTCTGTACTATAAAATAACAGTTGCAACAATATGAGAGTTGAAGTTCCAACACCTGGAAGGCATCATGGTGGCTACCGCAACAGCCTTTGCAAACTATGAAAGTTTGATCATCATCATTAGTATTAGTATTATTACTATTAAATTTGTATCCTGCCCTTCCTCGCAAAGGAGCCCAGGGCAGCAAACATAAGTGATAAAACATCACATTCAAATGCAGACACAGTCTGGGAAAGATAACTACCGTATTTTTCGCTCTATAAGGCACACCTGACCATAGGACGCACCTAGTTTTTAGAGGGGGAAAGCCCCATTTTTTTGAGGATCAGCTCAAATTTCTGTAGCTTCTTTTGCAAAGGAGAAAAGCCCCATTTTTTGAGGATCAGCTCAAATTTCTGCAGCTTCTTTTGCAAAGGAGAAAAGCCCAATTTTTTGAGGATCAGCTCAAAGTTGTTGAGCTTACTTTGCAAAGGGAAAAAACCCTGTTTTATGGGGTTTAATTCACAGTTCTGCAGCTTCAGGAAGCCATTTCTACAGTTTCCAGACAGATAATCTAATCAGCCAGTCACATGTCGCTGGGGAAACAGTCTCCCTCTGCAAGGGGGCGGGGCTGGAATCTCTCTCCCTTATCTCTCTCCCCGATCTTTTGCTGAGCAGCTGCTCAGCGGGCTTCCTTTCAACACCCCCTTCTCTCTCTCTCTTTTTTTTTTAAAAAAACAAGATCTGCTTTTGCCCCTGGGCAGTTCAGCTCCAGGGACCACACATTCGCTCCATAAGACGCACAGACATTTCCCCTTACTTTTTAGGAGGAAAAAAGTGCGTCTTATGGAGCGAAAAATACGGTGCTTAAAAGGCTTGTTTAAAGAAAAAGACCTTCAGTAGATGCTGAAAAATGACGGCACCCTTTTGATATTTAATGGGGCGGGGCATAGTCTCCAACATTTCTCCGATGCAAATAAGAACGTCCTATTCCATAATAATGGTAGTAGAAGCAGCAGTAGTAATTTTATTATTTATACCCCGCCCATCTGACTGGGATGCCCCAGCCACTCCTGGCAGCTTCTAACATATATAAAAACATAACAAACCATTAAACATTAAAAAACTTCCCTATACAGGGCTGCCTTCAGATGATTTCTAAAGGTTGTATAGTTACTTATCTCCTTGGCTCGGGGGTCAGATAACTCCATACCCTCCAACATTTATCCTATGAAAATAGGGACGCCCTAAGGAAAAGAGGGACATTCTGGGATCAAATCAGAAACTGGGATGGCTTCAGTAAATCTAGGACTGCCCTGTGAAAACAGGGACACTTGCAGGGTCTGAATGAAATTCCAAAGAGAATTCATTCATTGTGTGGACCAGACCTCCTAATGTGACGGTACTTGTATCCCCTGGTGTGATTATTATTCCCATATTGCAGATGGAGGAAGGGGAAACTGAGGCTGACAATAAATAGCAGATAAACTACACCAGGAGGACCCCTAACCCCCGTAGTTTTATTTTACTTTTGACAAATCATGTGACTATGAACACTTTTCTTGCTACTTCTCAGTTTCCCTTGCTGTCTATCCTATGCATAGTGATTTTTTAAAATATTTTTTATTTTGCTAGGCGAGAAGGAAAACAGGGAGGAGGGGAGTGGGCCGGGCAACAAAGAATAGCATAGAAGACAAACAAATGTACGAGGGAAGACAAACAGCAGTGTTGACATGGTATTAGCAAACCTCAGAGCAAATATATTACTCAAATCCGGGGATAGAAAGGTGACTGCTGGGTGTGTGTGTTTTATTTCCATGTCTGACACATTTAATTTCTTCTTCCTAAAGAAGATGGTTTCAGAAGTACAAATTTAAATACAAAGAGATCCTTCCAACTTAAAAAACAAGCCACACACACACACACACACACAGAGAGAGAGAGAGAGAGAGAGAGAGAGAGAGAGAGAGAATATGAGGTTCTGTTTGCACAGAGCATCATAAAAAGATTAATAGAAGCTGGTTGGATCTCTTTACATCACCACTAACATTTCGCGGATGGGAATCTGGATATATTTGGCAATGGCTGTTTTCACATTGAGGATTGCGAAGTAAGCCCCTGCATTTTCCAAACTCGGCTTTCTTTATTCATATATTCTGCAGTCGTCTGTTCCTGAGAACATAAGGAGAGCCTGGCAGCTGGATCAGGCCAAAGGCTCTTCTAGTCCAGCATCTTATTCTCATAGTGGCCAAGCAGATACCTTTGGGAAGCCTGAAAGAAAGACTTGAGTACAACAGCAGCTTGTACAACAGCAGCAGTACAACAGAGAGCCACTGTGGTGTAGTGGTTAAGAGCGGCAGACTCGTAATCTGGGGAACCGGGTTCGCGTCTCCGCTCCTCCACATGCAGCTGCTAGGTGACCTTGGGCTAGTCACACTTCTTTGAAGTCCCTCAGCCCCACTCACCTCACAGAGTGTTTGTTGTGGGGGAGGAAAGGAAAGGAGAATGTGAGCCGCTTTGAGACTCCTTCGGGTAGTGATAAAGCAGGATATCAAATCCAAACTCTTCTTCTTCTTCTTCTTCTTCTTCTTCTTTCAGAAGCATACTGTCTCCAGCAGTGGAGGGAAACATAGCAACCAGGCAAAAACGCAGAGGGGTGTGGCATGGAGAGAGTTCCAAGGGCCAGATAGAGAGGCATGGGGGGGCACATCCAGTCTCTGGCTTTGAGACTGATGCCCACCATTGGGTGCCCCCCTGCACATGATTCTTTAGCTGTGATTCCTGCATTAGTCTTGATGGCCTTTGGTGTCACTTCCAACTCGGCAACTCTGTGATTCTATGTTACTGAGTCGAGAACGGTATTGCAAGATTCAGAGGAACACAAAACTTGAGGAATAACTATCCCGATCCACGTAAGAATCCGGGCAGTGTGACTCAGGTTGGTTCCTTTGAAAGTGTGGGTCAGATCTTCCACATTTTCAGAGAAATCGCCAAGCGTTTCTCGCAACCTCTCTCTAGCCACACCTGTCCAGACTATTGTAGCAAGATGAGCACATCAGAAATGGCACTTGGTCGCCTGTTCTGGAATCACTGACCTTGCAATTAAGTGAACACTGAGTAGGAAAACTTGAGTGTCTGAGTGCCGTGGGTTGCAAAAGGAATTTGCATGGAGTGATGCAGCTGCTTTGTTTAGCGTCCTTGCCTGAGAAACGCTTGCTAACATTATATCTCCCCACACACACACCTTCGCCAAACAATTCCCCTCTGCATAAACAAGGCCAGGCAAAAACAATGGGACAAACAACAGCAGACAGGGGACCTGGAAGCAGTCTGAATGTTGGTGCTGTTGGCTTTCTGGGTTGGCGCCGGACCTTCGGGACTGCTTCTTCTGGAACGTATCCTTTCTGGTGGGAAACCATAAGGACATATAATCACAGAACTGTAAAGTTGGAAAGGGTCCCAAGGGTCATCTAGTCCAACCCCCTGCAAGGCAGGAATCTCAACTAAAAGCATCCATGACAGATGGCCACTCAACCTCTGCTTAAAAACCCAAGGAAGGAGAGTCCACCTGCTGAATTAGGACAATGGTCCATTTAGTCCAGCATCTCACAATGGTCAACCAGATGCTCATCGGAAGCCTGCAAGCAGGATCTGAGCTCCAGTGCAGTGTCCTCTCTTGAGGAAGGGTTTAAGGGACTCTGGCACCTGGAAGCTAAGATTGTAGCGAGTGGGATGCCCTCCAGGAAGTCACCAGACTCCAACTCCAATCTGCCATGGTGTCAGACAGCAGAGGAACCAACCCCCACGGCAGGTTGCCAGGAATGGACATTAAAGGTAAAGGGACCCCTGACCATTAGGTCCAGTCGTGTCCAACTCTGGGGTTGTGGCGCTCATCTCGCGTTACTGGCCGAGGGAGCCGGCGTACAGCTTCCGGGTCATGTGGCCAGCATGACAAAGCCGCTTCTGGCAAACCAGAGCAGCGCACGGAAACGCTGTTTACCTTCCCGCCGGAGCGGTACCTATTTATCTACTTGCACTTTGACGTGCTTTCGAACTGCTAGGTGGGCAGGAGCTGGGACCGAGCAACGGGAGCTCACCCCGTCGTGGGGATTCGAACCGCCGACCTTCTGATCAGCAAGCCCTAAGCTCTGTGGTTTAATCCACAGTGCCACCCGCGTCCCTGGAATGGACATTAGACAGGGAAAAGTCCTTACCATCTGCTTTTATTCAGTACAGTGGGACCTCAACTTACGATGATAATGCGTTCCGACGCAATCTTCGGGAGTCGAAAACACTCGTAAGTCGAGTCCCCATAGGGATGCATTGAGCGGAAAAACTTCGTAAGTTGAAGAAACCCGCATCAAATCTTCGGAAGTCGAGGAAATCCTATCAAAAGCGGCCACGACTTCCTTATGGAAGTCAAAAAATTCGGATGTGGCGGCCATTTTTTTTCTTCCGGAAGTCATTCGGAAGTCGAAAAACACGTAAGTCAGGTCACTCATAAGTCAAGGTCCCACTGTATTCACAGAGAGAGGCTTGGGAATGTGGCCTTTCGGAATAAAGGTGTTGCTCCGAGTGAATCTCCACCCCTCCCACTTCCTCATGAGTCATCAGTATGGGTGCTGGAACGTGCCCTCTGCCTTTGAGCTCTTTGCTCTCCTACTTTCAATGCCCGCCAGGTTCTGGGAGGGGGGTCTGGAATGCTCTCTGAAGGCACTGAGGCCTTCAGCTATCTCTCCCCTGGTGCTTCCTCTTCTTCCTCCTCCTCTCCCAATATTTCCCAGCTTTCCCCCTCATCTGCCTCTGACCTGTAACCTCCCTCAAACCCCTGTTGTAATTCTGAACTGTCTCCTTCTTCTCTGGAAGTGTCAGGCTGGGGAGGCGGTCTCCACCATTCCTCCTCTCCCCAGTCCCTGACAGCCGGATAGCCCAGTGGAGGATGATGGGAGTTGGAGCCCAGCAACATCTGGAGGGCACTACATTGCCCACCCCTGGGTTATGATGGAGCCGTGCCCTCTTCCCGGGACCAGCCCCATCTCAGCCCCATCACTTGTCTCTCCATCTCCCTGCCTGTGGCTTTCCTTCCTTAGGCCAGAATGTGAGGGAATGTCAGCCAGCGGCTTTTCGAAAAGACAATTTGCTAATAAAATATCCATGGAAATATAAAGGGCAGGATTCGCACGTCCCTACTCGAAGTTACCTTGGTAGCAGCAGTGGCATCTGCACGTTCCTTTCTTCTCCTCTCCCTTCCGCCCCGCTGTCTTTCTGGACAAAGGAGAAAGCTGTTGTTTGTGGCTTCCGAAACACTTGTGCATTCTGAGCAGTAATCAATTAACGCTAAATTAGGTTCGTTTGTCAAATTCAAATCAAGTCCCCCCCCCAATCTTTCCTCGCTCCGTTTGCATCCATCGCCCTGCACTTCACTTCTTGCTCTGCAGCTTGTGCGTCATTCTCTCTCTCTCTCTCTCTCTCTCTCTCTCTCTCTCTCTCCCTCCCTCCCTCCCTCCCTCCCTCTCTCTCTCTGGGACATCTACCCTCTGCTGTGCCTCTTTTGTTTCAGCTCTTTTGAAAGCGATGCCATGTCTCTCAGTGAGATCTCTTGGTTTTGGTATCAGAACATTCTTTGGGGGGGGGCGGAGTGCAAAAAATTCTCCGCTTGGCCCCGGTTGCTTAAATGTCAGATTAGTTCAACCGCGAGGGGATGTCGTCCTAGCCATTTATTTCCTCATGCTGCCCCTCCTTTGCTAAAGGGATGGCCGTGTGCAGACTCGGCCACCAAGATTGCACACAAATTCCGCACCAAGTGGAAAGGGATTCTGCAATGTGCATACATCATGGGTAGGCAAACTAAGGCCCAGGGGCCGAATCTGGCCCAATCGCCTTCTAAATCCGGCCTGCGGACGGTCCGGGAACCAGCGTGTTTTTACATGAGTAGAATGTGTCCTTTTATTTAATATGCTTCTCTGGGTTATTTGTGGGGCATAGGAATTAGTTCTCCCCCCCCAAAAAAATAGTCCGGCCCACCACATGGTCTGAGGGACGGTGGGCCGGCCCCCTGCTGAAAAAGTTTGCTGACCCCTGGCATATATTGTGCAAATTAAGGATCTGGGTCAATAGAAAGACACCGTCCAGAAAGACTTAAGAGGCAGTGTGGTGTAGTGCTTAGAGTGCCAGACTAGGACCTGGGAGAGCAGGGTTCAAATCCCCACTCAGCCATGAAGCTTACAGGCAAGTATGTCCCTCTCAGCCTCACCTACCTCACAGGGTTGTCGTGGGGGTTACATACCCTCCAAATGTCCATATTTTCTAGGGACAGTCCCGGAATGACAAAAGCCCCCCCAGCTTCTGATTTGATCCCGGAATGTCCCTATTTTCGCAGCCGGCTCTGAATAGAACAGCCATACGTCCAGGGTTTCCTGGACATAGCCAGGATTCGGACGTGTGGCAACCCATGTCGGAAGTGTTGATTTTGGCGAATTTCCTTAAATTTTCACTTTTTGAAATATGGCAACCCTACCTCTGAGGGGCAGGCAGAGGGCAGGAAGAAAGGGGGAGCGGAGCAGAGCAGAGCACAGAAGTCTGGATTTGTTTCTCGTCTAATGCTTTGTGCTTCCTGCGTCAAACCTTGCACCTTTCTGAAATTTATTCGTTCGTGTTTTTCTTTTTCTTTTTGTAAATCTATCAAAGAATAAAATCAGATAAAATCAGGATTAATTGGTTTTCTTAAAAGGTGCGGTAATGGCGGCACTCAGCCTTCTTCTGATAGGAAACAGTGGGGACGAAAAACAGGAGATGGAGGAGGGTCGGTCACAGGGGGTGTGAGAAATGCCCTCCATCCAAGAAAGCAAGGATCATTATCACTCCAAGGGGGCTGGCGAGGCATGTGGCCTGGGGAGTGTCCCAGGGGCCAGATGGAGAGGACTGGAGGGCCACATTCTCTCCCTGGGCCTGAGCTTTCTCATCCTTCTCCACACCAGGGATACGTATATCAACCTCAACTGCATTATTTCCTGCTACTCAAATCTGAGTTAGGAAAACTTACTTGTGAATCCCCCGACCCACCACCCCCAGATTTGTTACAGTCAGAGCTGGTAAGAGAAGGAGCTTTAAGTGGAACACGGAGGGGTGATGAAGGAGGAGATAAGGGTGGAGGTGGAGATCTTGAAAGGGCCCCTCTGCTCCGAGATGAAAGCAGAGCTGTGCAGTGCAGGGAACCCTCAGAGCCTCCCGAAGCTGATTCTGGTGGGGGAAACTGCTCAACTTTGATGGGATTAAATGGTTTGATTAAGCTAATAGCTTGCTTGGCTTCCTAATGGGCCCTCTTTTGAAGGCTGCAGGAACAAAGTGGGGAAGAGGGATGGGGCCATTCGAAGGAGGAGCCTCACATCTCGACTGCGATGTGGTTTGAGCTTCGGTGTTTGTGCCAAGCTGAACAACAACAGCAGCAGCAGCAGTGGAGCTGGCTCATAATATGATGCACTATTATTTCCATAGTACTACCAGTGCATGTACAGGACGCGGGTGGCGCTGTAGGTTAAACCACAGAGCCTAGGGCTTGTAGATCAGAAGGTCAGCGGTTCGAATCCCCGCGACGGGGTGAGCTCCCGTTGCTCGGTCCCTGCTCCTGCCCACCTATCAGTTCGAAAGCATGTCAAAGTGCAAGTAGATAAATAGGTACCGCTCCGGCGGGAAGGTAAACGGCGTTTCTGTGCGCTGCTCTGGTTCGCCAGAAGCGGCTTAGTCATGCTGGCCACATGACCCGGAAGCTGTACGCCGGCTCCCTCGGCCTGTAAAGTGAGATGAGCACCACAACCCCAGAGTCGTCCGCGACTGGACCTAATGGTCCGGGTCCCTTTACCTTTACCAGTCCATGTAGAGCCTCCACCGACAGAAGAAGTCTATCTCTAAATATAAGATACTGGGGATGGCAAGCAAGGAAGCATATTTGCGTGTCGAGGGGGAAGCTTCTAAGCAAGTCGTGAGCTCTCTTCCCATTTGTGAGTCCCAGCAACATGGAGGCACACAGGGCAGGACCTCCAAAGTGGAGCTCAATTTTCACATAAAACTGCATATTTACCTCAAGGTTAAGGATTTCTAAACATACTTTAATCTAAAACAGTGTTTCCCAAACTTGGGTTCTCCAGCTGCTTTTGGACTACAGTTCCCATCATCCCCGGGACCCAGGTGGCTCTGTGGGTTAAACCACAGAGCCTAGGGCTTGCTGATCAGAAGGTCGGTGGTTCGAATCCCTGCGACGGGGTGAGCTCCCGTTGCTCGGTCCCAGCTCCTGCCCGTCAAAGTGCAAGTAGATAAATAGGAACCGCTCTGGCGGGAAGGTAAATGGCATTTCCCTGTGCTGCTCTGGTTCGCCAGAAGCGGCTTAGTCATGCTGGCCACATGACCCGGAAGCTGTATGCCGGCTCCCTTGGCCAATAAAGCGAGATGAGCACCGCAACCCCAGAGTCGGACACGACTGGACCTAATGGTCAGGGGTCCCTTTACCTTTACCTCCCATCATCCCTGACCACGTTCCTGCTAGCTAGGGATGATGGGGAGTTGCAGTTCAAAAACAGCTGGAGACCCAAGTTTGGGAAACACTGATCTAAAACAAGGAGGGGGAACTTGCAGCCTTCCAGATGTTGTTGGACTCCAACTCCCATCAGCCCCAGTCAGCATGGCTGATGAACAGGAATGGTGGGGGCTTGTAGTCCAAAACAGGGACAGTCAATATGGCAGCCTTTAGCTGTCACTGGATGGCAACTCTCATCAGCCCCAACCAGCAAGACCACCTAGATATATTAAAAAGGGGAAATCAAGACAGTGGTACCTTGGTTTTCGAACGCCTCTGTAGTTGAACGTTTCGGAGCTCGAACGCCAAAAACCCGGAAGTAAGCGCCTCAGTTTTCAAACGCGCCTCGGAACTCAAACAGGGAACATGTCTTCTGTTTTGAGTTTTCCTTATTGAGGCTTGCGTTTTGAGGCTTCCGCTTTCGGTTTTTCGAACATTTCGGAACTCAAACGGACTTCTGGAATCAGATTATGTTCGAAAACCGAAGTACCCCTTTACATTAAAAACATCCCGACCACTTCTAAAAGGTCACAGATAGTTAAAGTCCTCCTTAACGGAGGAAAGTTTTTGCCTTGCATCTATAATGAAGGCGCCAGGCAAGCCTCCCTGGGGAGAGCATTCCACAAACAGAGCCACTGCAGAAAAGGCCCCGTTCTGGTGTTGCCACCCTAGAGATGGGAAGGCCTGGAAAAAACCCAGAAAAATGGGGGGGGAACCTGCCCCCCCCCGTTTTTTCCCCAAAGCCGTCTCCCCCGGAAAATTTGAAAAAAATAGTTTGATATAGTTTGAATATTCCACACACTATTTTTTCTTTTTTTTTCCTGAAAAAAAAATGGCTTTGGAAAAACACAGAAAAAAATCTGTCGTCGTCCCCCCATTTTTCCGCCCCCCCCGGTCTTCCAGCACCCACACTTTGGAGCTCCCTGCCGAGTGACACCAGGCAGGTGCTCTCACTGCTCTTTCCAGCAACTGCTCAAAACATTTTCGTTAGGGCCAGCCCATCTGAACACGTAGAAACTGCATGCCATTTACTTCTTTTTAACCACTGCTGACTTTAATCATCTTTTGAATACTCTTAAATACCTGCTTTTAACTGTGTTTTATCAATCATTTTAATGTTCTGTTGTATATTTTTTGTAAACTGTTTAGAAAGCTCTCTTACCATCATGCGGTTCATAATATATAATAACAAATTCCATTTCAAAAACACACACACTCCTTTCAAACAGAGTTTGAGCCTTAGTGCAACATACTATTCTGTAACTGGATGTTGGTTACTTCTGGGCCTGGCATGCAAATAAATTGCCTTATGCTTTTCCCCAGCTTTCCTCAAGTAGAGATGGGAAGGCCTGGGGAAAAAAAAACCAGAAAAATTGGGGGGGGGACAGGTTTCCCCCCAGTTTTTTTCCAAAGCCATTTTTTAGAAGTCCATGAGAAAAATGACAAAGAGGAAGAAGAAATGGAAAATGATAGTAGTAGTTCAGAAAATGAGATAGAATAAACTGCATGTATATGTTGTGTCTTGTATTTTTTTTGTTTTTGTTTTAAAGCACTACTCAAAGGGTAGACCTTCTATGGAGCTTAAATATTTAGGTGGACCTTAACTTTATTTGCTGTTGGTGCTAAGGGGCAAATCTGATTACTTTTTAAGTTGATGGTTTCTTGCTATTTTTGTTGCTTTTGAGGGAAAGTGGGGTGGCCACCTGTTTTATTGCAAGCACAATAATTTTATATACACTGCATTTCATGCAATTTGTAAAACTACTCCACACTGAACTTTTTTCAAAATTTCCATTTCCCCCCTGGAAAAAAACAGGAGAAAAAAACGTTTTTCCCCTCATGGCTTCAAAATTTCCGGAAATTTTACATCTCTACTCCGAACCTTTCGTGGACGGGTCCCACAAAGATATGAGAACTAAGATGCAGATGATGCTGGTCACTAGGTTGCTGTCAAAGCAAACTAAATTTTATTTGCTCGTTCTAAGCGTGCTCTGATCTATTTTAGCTTTTTTTTGGGGGGGGGGGGACTAGGTTGTTTTTATTACTTTGCATTTTGCAGTGGCATTTTTAAGGGTTGGAAGGCTACCTTGAATCCCAGCTTGAGAGAAAGGCAGGATAGAAATACATTAAATAAATAAATAAACTTTGGTCGCTCCGCCCCCTTTCCTCTGGCTCTGCCCACCACTGGCATGCGGCCCCCGGAAGGAGGGAATGTGGCTCTTTGGCTATCCCCAGCCTTTTTGTTCTCCTAGCTCTTTGTTGCTTGTTAGAAACCGCTGGATCTTTCCCTCTGATTTCATATCTTTGAATTCCCTTTCTTTTATTGTTCCTGACCTGCAGCCTGCTTATACCAGCCAATCTCCGTTCAATTGATTCTCTTCCTCTTTAAAAATAACCACACAAAACAAAACAAAAAAAAATCCCTCTAAGACTCATTTATTTCAGCTGGCCTTTGTCTAATTGTTTTTCACCTTCTCTTCCTCTTTCAGCGTTCCCATTTATTTTTAGTTTCGTTTCTCATTACAGGTCTGTGGGGCAGGAGTTTTGTACACCACTTAGTTTTGGATGGATTTTTTTTTTTAAATGTGCTTCATTATATATCATTTTAATCTCACTCTTTGGCTAGGAAAAAGCTCCCATAGCGATATACAAAGATCGGAAATAGGGGGTTGTAGCCAACTAAGTTCTACTCAGAGCAAACCCATTGAAATTAACGGACCTGGAGCAATCATCTAACATGGGATACAACCCAATTTATTTTCTGCCCTCAGGCTTTCAAATGGAAATTGATTGATTTGATTGAACCAAGTGGAAAACCAAGCCATATGAAGAACAGTTGAGGGAGATGAGTATGGCGACAAGAGAAGACTGAGAGGTGAGGTGATGTCATCAAATATCCAAAGGGCTGTCACATGGAAGATGGAGCAAGCTTGTTTCCTGCTGCTCCAGAATGTAAAAGCTGAAAAAATGGGTGTTTAGGGAGGCTTTTAATGTTTAATAGATTATTGCATTTTGGTGTTCTGTTGGAAGCCGCCCAGAGTGGCTGGGGAAACCCAGACAGATGGGCGGGGTATAAATATTAAATTATTATTATTATTATTATTATTATTATTATTATTATTATTAATTACTACAAGAAAGGAAGAGGGACCCAGGTGGCACTGTGGGTTAAACCACAGAGCCTAGGGCTTGCTGATCAGAAGGTCGGCGGTTCGAATCCCTGCGACGGGGTGAGCTCCCGTTGCTCGGTCCCAGTTCCTGCCCACCTAGCAGTTCGAAAGCACGTCAAAGTGGAAGTAGATAAATAGGTACCGCTGCAGCGGGAAGGTAAACGGCGTTTCCGTGCGCTGCTCTGGTTCTCCAGAAGCGGCTTTGTCATGCTGGCCACATGACCCGGAAGCTGTATGCCGGCTCTCGGCCAATAAAGCGAGATGAGCGCCGCAACCCCAGAGTTGGACACGACTGGACCAAATGGTATGGGGTCCCTTTACCTTTACAAGAAAGGAGATTCTGACTAAACATTAGGAAGAGCTTTCTGAGACTAAGAACTGTTCGACAGTGGAACGGACTGCTTTGGAAGGTGGCAGACCCTCCTTCATGGGAGGTTTTTAAGCAGAGGTTGGATGGCCATCGGTCATTGATGACTCTTGGGGTTACCTTCCAACACTACAATTCGGCGTTCTTCCTGCAAAGAAGGTCAGCTGATGCAATCATGTGGTTGTTTCACAGTAGTCAATGAGAATTTAATTAAGAGTGAGGGGCAAGATCAGTCCAATGAGGGCCAGAGATAAGGCTTCTTGGTGAAGCCCCACCACTGCAGAGATTCATCCTACGTCCTCTCTTCCTGTTTTGGGGCTGACAGCTTTCTACCGTTAACCAGCTGTTTTAGTCCAATAGCCCCAGTTGGGCGAAAGGAACGGAGAGGAATTTCGTCTGCTTTGCATTTTAAAGCCAACAAATGTAATCTGCAGTTCCAGGAATTTGCAACAAACCATCGGATTGTGCAACTCTCTGACTTTTTGCTATGCAGTTTTGGTTCAATAAATCTCTTGTGGGGAGACGCATACCCAAACTGTGTGTTCTAGGGAATGCACACAAAATGTGTATTTTAGGAGAAGAGAAGAGAAAACAGCAACCAGGCTTTCCAGTTATCCAAAACTTTTCAACAGGCTGGATATTAAACAAAATATCCCCAACAGTTTGGGGTTGGGGGTGCAAGGAATGGGGGAGAGGAAAATGCTGGCTCCATGTTGTATTAAACTTAGGGAACAGCTGCTCAGTGGAAAAGATGGGATGTGACTGCCGGGGTACACTCAGTGGAGGCTGGTCTGAAAGGGTGAATGGGGCACTGTCCCACCAACCTCAGTTTGCCCTCAGTCAGCTCCCGCCTGCCTGCCTTCTAAATGACACCCAGTCCAAGGAGTGGCCCTGCCTGCCAGTTTCCTCCTCCTTACTCAGTTGTTGCCCATTTAAAACTTAGCAGAGAGGAGGAAGTAGACAAAACCAGAATTAGGTGGCTCTGCCTATAGCTGATTCTGGCTCTAGCGCCATCTACTGTTGGGCTCCCTGCCTCCCTGCGTATCAGACCTAATGGGTACCAGTCACCACTGCCTAGAAACTTACATTGTCACTGTACCAGTATCAGCTTGGGCACACCACACCACGAGACTGGCAATGCTCAATGGCAATGCAATGCTATGTGTCTGTCGGGAGCAATGGATAACTGTGGAAGGGGAATGGAATGGAGTATTCTGGGAAAGGAGCACTGTACCCTGAAACTGCCAGGTTATGAGAGAGAGAGAGAGAGAGAGAGAGAGAGAGAGAGAGAGAGAGAGATGGTGTTGCAGGGCCTCTCAGTCAGCTCAGCTCAGAGACCGGCGACTTTGGGCTCCTCCTCTCCTCAAAATTGTTCAATTCCCAGCTTGTCATTGCAAGAACTCCATGACTAAGAAGAAACATCTTTATTCGAGACAGCGAGCAGAAGATGAAGTGTACTGAAACACAGTAAAATGTGATTTAAATGGTTTCCCAGCTTTGCTGTGTAACCCACTTTGAAAACTAAGCTAGCATATAAATATTCTAAGTAAATAGATACGAGGGAGTGCCTGGGTTTGTTTCCTCCCTCCTCCTCCCTCTTTCCTTTTGTGTCATGTCTTTTAGATTATAAACCAACAGTCAGGGGTCATCATGGACAAACGCATGCATGCACACACACACACACACACGCACACACACACTCACTCACACACACATGTATGTATGTGTGATAGACACACATATATAATACACATATATACATACACCAGTGTGGTATAGTAGTTTGAATGTCAGACTAGGGCCTGGGAGACCAGAGTTCAAATCCCTGTGCAGCCATGAAGAAGAAGAAGAAGAAGAAGAAGAAGAAGAAGAAGAAGAGAAGGAGTTTGGATTTGATATCCCGCTTTATCACTACCCGAAGGAGTCTCAAAGTGGCTCACATTCTCCTTTCCCTTCCTCCCCCACAACAAACACTCTGTGAGGTGAGTGGGGCTGAGACTTCAAAGAAGTGTGACTGGCCCAAGGTCACGCAGCAGCTGCATGTGGAGGAGCGGAGACGCGAACCTGGTTCACCAGATTACGAGTCTACCGCTCTTAACCACTACACCACACTGAATCTCATTGGGTGTCCTTGGGCCAGTCACTGCCTCTCTCACCTTAACCTACCCTCACGGTGTCGTTGGGATGAAATGCAGCAAACCACGCGCGCCACCTTGAGCTATGAGAAAAAGTTGGGTAGACAGGCAGTAAATGAAAGAAATGCACATGTACACACTTTAAATAAAGCATCGGATATTATTCATCACGAAAGGGTGTGGTGACTGGACTCGATGCCCCACAATCTCTCCACTTCCTGCTGGCTTCTGGTGTTTTTCTCCCAGGCCATGACTGCTGCAATATGGCTCGTCTAGAGCAGCTGCTTGAAGCCATCGCCGTGCCAGAAGGTGGAGTGTGGGGGGGTGGGGGGAGGCCAGAAGACCCGCGGAACAAGATTTCCTGCGGGAGCCCTGCCGTTTGACTCTGCTCCCGTATTGCGGTTCCTCCGGAGCACAATTCCAGACAAGCGTGGCGTGAAGCGAGCCGGGGGTTCTTTGATACGCTGCTCCGGGGGAAGCCTCCAGAGAGATGCCTTCAAAGCCGGCAGCTTAGCTCCCTTCGGATGGTTTTGCCTTTCATCCGGAAGATGGCAGGAAGAGAGAGAGAGAGAGAGAGAGAGAGTTGTGGGGGGAACTTAAGTGGAAACGGGGAAGGCTGATGCCTGTCTGTTCTCCTTGGGCAGGGGAGAGGGTCTTTTGCGAAGAGAAAGTAGGCCTCTGAGGATACGGCACATGCAACACGGGGCCCCGTATGCACCATATATTTAAAGCGGTGTCATACTATTCTGCACAATAGTCACGGTTAATAAACTCCAACATGTCCGGGGGGGGGGGGGACAGGATCCCCCCTCATGCGAGATCGCACAAGATCATGCCTCCCAAAATGGCTACCATGCTCTGGCATGGTAAAAGCAGGATGTCCCCGTTTTCCCAGGACAGTTGCTGGGTATGATGGTTTCCCTCAGAGAATCATGGGAATGGTAGTTTCTTAAAGGTGCTAGTTGCAGAGGGGGCTTAACAATACAGTGGGGTACCTCAGTTTCTGAGCGTCTCGGAAGCTGGACGTTTCGGTTTTTGAATGCTGAAAACCCGGAAGTAAATGCTTCTGTTTTTGAACACGCCTCGGAAGTCGAATGGTTTCCACTGCGTCCCCCCCCCCCCAATTTTCTCCATTGAAACTGCAGACCGCCCTTTGTGCCTCAGTTTTCGAACGTTTCGGAAGCCGAACGGTCTTCCGGAATGGATTACGTTCGAAGTACCGAGGTACCACTGTAATTCCCTCTTGCCAGGGAATTACAGTTCCCAGGATTGTTTGTGGGAAGCCGTGGCTGCTCAAAGCAGTGTAATACTACTTCAAGTGTGTTGTGTCATTGGGGCAGACAGAACCTGTCCACTCAAATTCTACAGAAATTATTTCTCCATCATCCGCAGGCACCAGTGTACCTGACAGGACCTTCTGTACCTGCCCGGGAAGGGCCTCACTAAATGTTCCCTCAAAAATCCACAATGCATGGGAGACCATTTGCACTTTCTGCTCAGTTCCTGTTTGCACCAGCTTGACATTTCCTAGACTGAACACCCCCCTCCCCGGATCATGCCCACATTTCATTTGATGCCAGGCTGGGCACCCTCCTTCCTTGGTTCTGAGCAAAGGAGAAGTGCAAAGAGCCTCTCTGTGAGCAAACATGACAGTGGCTGATGGAGGCGCCTTTCTCTCCCCATGGATGGGGGGCAGGGCCTATCCCTACCATTTTGTGGCCATGTCTCTCCCTCACTGCAGTTTTCAATATGGCAGTTATTATGCCATGCCCACCCCCAATCACCACTTTGTGTTTTGCCACATCCAGAGCAGCCATTTTTTTGGTATGCCACACACCCCGTGGCGGCCATTTTGCAAAGCCCATGGCACTTTCTCAAGATGACAAGTGTGCCCACGGGCTCAAATAGTTAAGCGACTCCTGCTTTGTACTGTTCTTGTCGCCCCATAGGAAAACAGGAAGCTGGCTTATCCTGAGTCAGACCATTGGCCCTTCTTGCCCCGGTGGAATCCATACAAATTCATCCATGTAGTCCATCCACACACAGCCGTAAAACAGGATCCTGCTTTTTCAGCCAGCGCATGAAGACAGCACATGGAGAAGGAAGGTGATCTCTTACTTCTCGAGCAGTGTGACCAGTGAGTGGCTACAGTGGTGTAGCATGGGGGCCCTGGGCACAAAATTGTGCAAACTTTCACCACCCATTGCTGCCTCAATACAGCTCTGCACTTCCATTGCTGGTCCCCGTTGAAAACAGCTTCTCCATGCGAACCAGGAAGTGACTTCTCCAGACAACAGAACAACTCTTCTTTTCATATCTCTGTGGCTGGAATCTCCTGGGTACTGTTAGGAAGTAGAATGTGCATGCGTACTCCTTCTGTTTCCCTCTTTCCATGTGGCCCTGGGTGCTTGCAAGCCACGCTACACCACTGAGTGGCTGCTACCCATTGGGGCTGGTAGGACTGAAGACAGGGAGCTCCCCAGTAGGTGGAGTCAGAGCAGCTAAGCCATTCAAGTTTTGTCCCCATCCTCCTCCTTCTCCTTGCTGAGTTCTACAAGGGGCGACACTGAGACTAAGGAGGAGGAAACTGGCAGGCAGGGACACCCTCTGGATTGAATTCAACACCAAGCCAGCTTTTCTCTTTGCCACCTACTCCAGCCCTGCCTGTCACCCACTTCTGGGCACTATAGATAAGCCTTGGTGCAGGAAAGGTTTCCTTGCCCACAGTCTGTTCCTCTGCCAAGAGTGGAACGGCCAGTGTATGAGACGACATCCCTCCTCAGCCTGGCAGCCCTGCATCCATAATTCTCTGCATCCCCAATTAAGTGGCCAAGCCCTGCTGTAAAAGCAAGAGATGGGGAATTATTGATCAGACATGGCTGAGGCCGTGCCAAGTCCTCCCACTGCAGATCTGCTGCCTCCTTTGCAGCATCTTCTCGAATCCCGGGGGAGGCTTCCCATGCAGTCCATAAGGAGTCACAACTCTACAGCGACAGCAGAAACCTCAGGCCTGACCGGGGGAGGCGGGAGAGAATGTGGCCCTCAGAACCTCTGTCTGGCCCCCAAGACTCTGATTATCCCCTTCTCCACAGGCCACACCCGCTGCTGGCCCTCTTTGCATCCCCCTTGAGTGCTTTTGCCTGGCCTTGAACTCTGATTGTGACCCTTCTGTGTCCAGATATGTGATAGAGAGGTGGGGTGAGTATATGTAGGAACTAGCTGACGGTGGCATCCGTTGCTCTTGCTTCTGGCCCTCCCCCCCCTCACTGGCATGTGGCCCCCAGCAGGTTTCCCATAAGGGAATGTCGCCCCTGGGCTACAAGAGGTTCCCCATCCCTTGCTCTATAGCCACTGAACTCCTCCTTTGCCACAAGGAAGACTGCCTAGATGGCACCTTTGGGGGTGAGCAGCACTTTTGCTGCAGCAGCAAGATTGGCTTTTTTTCTTTTCTTGCAGTGCTTTACTGCTAGGGATAGGATTAACCTCCTCTGCTAGGACTCACCTCTTTCCTTTGAGAAGTTCTTCAATCTTGAATGGATCCCTGGACCACTTCATTCTTGTCCATCCCCTTTATGCTATAGTGGGATGCTACAGAAATGTTCCATGCTCAGAACACTGACTCTGGCAGTTCATGATGCTCACCTTAAATATAAAAGTTGACAATTAATGCCCCTGACCTCTTCTCCAGCTCAGACCCAGGGCTCTCTCCTCCACTTTCCTACGGCAAAAGGGTTCTACATGATCACTCAGACTGGGAAGAGGATTCGGTTTCTGCAGTGGCCCTTGATACCTCTGTATCAAGGACCTGAGGATCATATAGTCCAGGCATAGGCAAACTCGGCCCTCCAGATGTTTTGGGACTACAACTCCCATCATCCCTAGCTAACAGGACTAGTGGTCAGGGATGATGGGAGTTGTAGTCCCAAAACATCTGGAGGGCCAAGTTTGCCTATGCCTGATCTAGTCCCAACCCCCTACAATGCAGAAATATGCAGCTGTCCCATATGGGGATCAAATATGCAACCATGGCGTTATCAGCACCACACTCTAACCAACTGAGCTATCCATTAATAGGAGTGGGGAACCTGTGGCCCTTCAGATTCTGTTGAACTGCAGCACTTATAATCCCTGACCATTGGATATACTGGCTGGGGCTGATGGGACTTGGAGTCCAATAACATCTGGAGCTGCACAGGCTAAAGGAAGCCGAAACCCCATTTAAGGCTCAGGCAGAGTTGGCTAGCAACGCTCAAGGCAAGGTTGTCTGGCTTGCAGCCTCCACTGGGAGCTCTCCATGGTGCTAGCTCATTTCCCACCTCCCTCCTACTCCTCTAACTTTGCATGTAGGACCTGCATAGACTACAAAGCATGTGATGCACTGTGACTCTGAGTGAACTTGAAGAAGGGAGGGAGGGGGAGGGGGAGGGAGGGAGAAGAGTAAGCATGATGCTGCAATGAGTATTGTAGCAAAGGCACATTGAGATAACTAAGTTATCTCCCACACATTTCAGCTGCAAATTCACCTTCAGAATAAAAGGGTGCATGTAACAAAACATTGCAATGTACAATCATTCCAAATAGGAGTGGTGCTGTTCAGGATTCCAGTCTGCCACACCTTATTTCAGGATGTTCTAAACTGTGAGGGGCTGAAGCAGGCGTTGTTTGTAGGGGTCATGTTAAGAACCCACTTCTGATTCCCAGCGATTGGGATTCAGGGGCCTCCTGCCTCTGATAGTGGCGGGAGGACATAGTAGCTGGTAGCCTTAACCTCCATGAATTTGTCTAATCCATAGTTTAAAGCCATCCAAGTTGGTGTCCATCACCATCAGAATCTGTGTCTGGCTGCCCCATGTGGCGAATCACAGAACTGCAAATGGCAGCCTTCTTAGTGCAAAGAACCATCCAGATTGACTCCACCTGCCAAGGCTGATTATTAGATGCTACTAGCCAGGGCTTCTTTTGCCAACTGAGCCTTCCTTAAGCAGCATGTTCTTCCTGAGCTCTGGAGTGCTCCTGCATCCTTATGCTCTCTCTCTCTCTCTGTCCTGCTGGTTTGCTGGCTTGATCCTTGCCTCTTCCTCTGGGTTTCTCTTTCAGTCCTGCCTCACACCTCAGCCATGATTCCTGGGTTCACCCCATGCCCAACTCTGATACATGTCTCGCTGGTATTAAAGAATGCATGTGCGCCCAAAGAAAGAGAACTCTTAGTGTTCAAGTGCGCATGTGTACATGGAGAAAAAAACTCGCCACCAAAATCAAGTTGGATGCAACTCATACATACAATCACATCCAAACAGTTTTCCAATGGCTTTGGCCTTGCATACCTGAAGGAGCATCTCCACCCCCATTGTTCAGCCCAGACACTGAGGTCCAGCTCTGAGGGCCGTCTGGCGGTTCCCTCACTGCGAGAAGTGAAGTTACAGGGAACCAGGCAGAGGGCCTTCTCGGTAGTGGCACCCGCCCTGTGGAATGCCCTCCCATCAGATGTCAAACAGAGGAACAGCTACTTGACTTCTAGAAGACATCTGAAGGCAGCTCTGTAGAGGGAAATTTCTAATGTTTGATGCCTTCTTACTGTGTTTTAATTTGCTGGAAGCCAACAAAGTCAGATGGGCGGGGTAATAATAATAATAATAATAATAATAATAATAATATTGAATAACACACCCCTATTTTCATCAGAGAAATGTTAGAGGGTATGTCCCAGTCAGATGAGTGGCATCATAATAATAATTACAGTGTTTCATCCATGAATTTTAGCATTTTTTTATATATCCTCCAAATGTGAGGATGTATCTATGACCTTTCCCCCACTCCCAATATGCTTCAGGTTTGTTTGCTCATTTTGCATGAGGATGGCCACCTCAGAGGGTAGCTTGAAGAAGTCTCAATTTGAGCTGATAAGAGTCAGAGTGTTAGTCGGGTGTTGTGTGTAAAGCCTAAGGGGGGTTGACTGGTGCCAGATGGCTACTGCTTGAAGGGGCACAGAATACTTAACTACATGGGGCTCCTTGGCAGAGGACCTGCCTTGCATGGACAAGGTCCTGGGTCCAATCCTCGGTGTCCCCAGGAAAAGCACTGGTCTGAAACCTTGGAGAACCACTGCCAGTCAGGATGGACCATACAAGCTAGATGGATCAGTACTCTGGGGATCCATCTAGCAGCTTCCTGCATTCCTATTTAAACCATCCCTAGATTTAGAGTGTTCGGGGACTGTCATCTTACCTTATTTCTGAAGGAAAGGCTGCCATTCAGCGCCAGAGCACATCATTTCCATGCAGAAGGTCCCCGGTTCAATACCTGGTACCTCCAGGCAGGGCTGGAAACAACCCCTGATCCGAAACCTTTGGAGAGCCAGTGTTTGAGAGTCAGTGTTGTCAATACTGAGCAAGATGGACCTAATAGTCCCTATGCTCTTAAACATGTCTTTGTAGCATAGCGGGGAGGAGGGTGGGAGATGCAAGGAACCAACACCCCACGGCAAACACTGCATGCTCCAAATCCCAGAATTAATTTTAGAATTTCTCAGTTAAACTGGAATTCAGGAGGGAGCAGAATGCATATCAGAGCAAGCCAGAGGAACAATGAAGAAACAGGGGAGAGGGAACATCTCTTGTCCTGATTTCTGGTTTGTTTCATTCCTAAACTTTATCCGCAATCTTCTCCCACCCTATCTTCCGAGAACTATTTTTTCACCTTGTTTGTTTGTTTACAGAGTAAGCTCTCCACACTTTTGCCAGGCTAGTAAGTGGGTGTGGATTAGCCAGAGATGTCCCTCTACCCAGCTCTCCTGACTCAGCTAGTTGCCAATGGAGTCACTAGTTTGGTGTCAACCTGCCCTTTCTGACCACCAAACCTGTGGCTGAGCGGACCAACAGAAAGACCCCAATGGGAATTTCTAAGGGTGGCAGTGATGGGGGGGGAGCAAGGTTGCGTTGGTACTCTTTGTACAGTAGGCTAGTTTCTACCCTGACCTACACACCCCTCTCTGGCCTCCATCCAGGCAACCAAAACACATGGCCAAGAGTTCAAGAACAAATTCCAGCTCAGGGAGTAAAAATCCCCTCTCAACTGTTTAAGGTGAGGCCAGTGAGGAGGGGACAGTTCTGAGGCCAGTTAATGAGACCTGGGGGCCACAGTCTGTGCCTGGGCCTGAGGTTCCCACCCCCTGATGCCAAGAGTCCACTTTGCAGCTCTTCAAGCAGAAGAGAGAGCGTGAGGTCTTATCGTGGAGAGGACAGCAGGCTTGGTAATGGGCATGCCAGCGTAGAACAAGGTCCCATCGCTCAAAAGGCATGCTTGGGGCTTTGACACTGTGCGGATCTGACTCCTTCATCCTCCTGTCATAGATGCCTGCCCAGGGAATGATTATCACCAACAGCCATTCGGGCTGGGATGGAGGGAAAATTAAAAACAGTTTCAATCAAAGCCACCTGCAGAGCTCTGTCTTCCCCCCTCTCTCTCTCCCCTCCCCACTGGGCTTCCCTAACTGGGCTTCCTGCCAGCTCTCCCTCCCTCCCTCCCCCTGCAAACTCCCTGGCACCAGTTTCCAAGCAACAATATTTGAGATATGGCTATGAACACATGATGATTATTTTATTATATGTTTCTCCCGTCGCGTCACTGAGAGATCCCCGACGTGAAATCTGCCAAGTTAAGCACTCTGGAAAGACATGCTGGGGTGGAAAGAGAGAATAATAGGTCTAGGAGCAGGGCGGGGGGTTCCTTTCCCTGCCAGCCAGGAAAGGGGGTGGGCTTGGTGCCCTCCTGCCTGAAGACTCTTCTTGGCATGTCTTGGATCCACAAGGGAAAGGAAGCATTGAAGAATGTAGCTTAGCAGATCTCTGCCTTGGGATTGTCTGAGGAACAGCAATCTCTGAGATTCCCCCCACCAGAAGACGGCAATGTCCCTGAGGTTGTCCCTTCACATTTCTCAAAGGAGGACACTATTCACCGCTTCCTCACACTTCACTCGCCTTGGAGCTTCCAGAAAAAATTGGAAATCTAAAGATGACTCAGCAAAGCAGAACCTTCCCCTTTTAATTCCAGCTGCCTGACAGACTTAGGATGCTCATCTGCTTCCCCACTCAATCAAACACAGAGCAACAACCTTCTTCATTGGGAGCTGTCTGTGGTCCTGAACATCACCAGCCTGCCCACCACAAGAACTGTCCATGGCCCTGCGCATCATTACCTGCTCCTGGCTGCTGGTGAGCTCACATCCTGGATCAACCTCCTCCAGGCGTCTCCACTGCCCATCATCACAGCATGTTTTGGCAAGAGAGGAATCTGAGAGGAGCTGCGGTTTTGTCTTGTGACAGCCTCACAATACTTTCCTCAATGCAGATTTTTGCATGGGGGTCGGAGGTGACATCTTTGCATTGTGATCCAGTAAAAGGGCCTTGCACACACCTGCAAACCAACCCCTTGCAGGAGCTCCAGGGGTAGAACCACAGAGCTGCATGCTGCCTCTCAGGATACAGACTGGAGCATGTATCAGACAGTAAAGGATTCCTAGGCTCCAGAGGGGCTCCAGATGCCCAGGCTGGAATTGCCTTTCCCTGACCCAGGAGAACAATAAGGGGTTGCTCCCTATGGTCCAGTTGTGATGCCTGCATACAAGGTTCCTTCAATACTTAAGGAACAGAAGACTGAGGTAGGTTTTGCGCAGGGGTGGAGAAACCTCAGGCTCAGCAGCCAAATGTGACACACACACCCTGGACTCTGTAGCTGGTCCTTGGCTACACCTCCTACCAGAGCACAGTCCTAACTAGCCCCACTCCTTGCCCTCCTCAAGTGCTTTCGACTGGCTGGAATACAGCCTTGAATGTCAATGATGACTCTTGCTGGCTTGCCTAGATGAACGATTGTCAGGGTTCTACTAGCGTGCATCGAAACTAGCCTACTGTACAAAGGTAACATTTATATCTGTTGCTCCATCTCCTTTTGCCTGTGGCCCTGCACATCACAGGCATGCGGCCCTCGCTTGCCCAGATGAGAATGTGGCCCTCAGTCTAAGTTGGATATCTTCAAGAGGCACTAGGTTAGCTAAAGATGTTCAGCTGATGACCTACCACCAGCAGAGAAAGCCACAAGCATCGCCTTGTGGGATCAGAGGCCTTTGGATTTTTGTGGGGTGGGTTGACATCACTGGGCCCCCATTGCACCAGGAGCTTTCAGTCGTGCCGTGATGTATGGCCTGTGAGCTGTGCCGGCTAATCCAGCAACTTTCAAAATGACAACTCCTGAGGAATGTTATTTATTGTGCTCTCCTAGCGGAGGAACTGTGCACATATTTACCAGGACAGCCACGGCAGAAGCAGCAAACACTCTCTTTGACTGTGCCAAGCGGACTGCTTCTGTTTGCCCCCCCCTCCTCTGAAAAGACTAAGCCTTAGTCTCCCTCTCCACTGCGGCTGCTTCAAAGGAGGATGGAGAGACACAGCCACTTCCTGAACGCACCTGGCTGATTCGGCAGCCAGCTGCTCTTCTCCTAACAAGCTCTTCACCTTGGTAAGTACACGGATAGCTCCACGACGGTGTGCATAAGAACTGCTCTGCTAGAACAGGTCAATGGCCTTTCTAGTTTTCTCCATGGCCAACCAGATGCCTCTCGGAAGCCCACAAGCAGGGCCTGAGTGCAACAGCAACTATCCCCTCCTGCAGTTTCAGAATCATGCTCCCTTTGGCAGTGAATGTAGAGCATAACCATTGTGGCTAGCAGCCTTTGATAGCCTTATCTTTCCTGACTTTGTAAGAGAGATGGCACACAAGGAAAAAAGAGTGGGGAGGGAGGAGGAAACATGAAAGCTCAGGCCCTGCCCTTAAAGTTACAGTTCTTATAACAACCAGGTAGTGGAATGGCTGCCACTATGTGACCGTCGAGGGAGGCCAAAGGCAGCTGGTGTCTCAGCAGAGCCAAAGGAGAGGTCCTGCTTCCCTCCTCTCCATCTGCTTTGCAGCTTGCTTTAAAAACACACACACACACAACAGCTTTTTTATTGAAAAGAAAAGCATTTTCATATAACCTTTATAGGAAAGAAAAATGTTCTAAAATATAACAACTGAAACATGGTAGGGGAAACCCAGAGTCAGTATATCATTATAATAGAGCTTAAGTTACTTACCCTGCAAAGATATCTGATCGGAATGACATACGTCTCTTAGGAAAACATTTAACCAATGGCACATTATTTACAATCGAGATGAATAGATAGCAATACTCCATAATGCTTCTTCTACGGTGGTGCTCGCTAAATGCAGTTTCCAATAACGTAATCCAACCAATTTTCCCTTTTTTAAAAAAAGAGAAACTTGAAATCTGCCAACGGATTTAATTGGGTGCACTAAAGTAACGGCCTGCATTCAAATTAAATTTTCAAAAATGTAAAATCTGCCAGCAGATTTAATCAAGCACATTTTAAAAAACTCGGTTCAAATACTTCTAATCAATGAGTCAATGAGCAGCACAATCCCCAGCCATGTTGACTCAGGAGGAAGCCCCTTTGCATTTGTTTGGGCTCAGCTGAAGGTCTTTGGGTATGTGATTGCACACTTCACAGGACTGGCACAAAATGCTTTGTTCCCTGAGGTGAAGGAAAAGGTGGTGCCCTTTCTCATTCCACTGTGAGAGAGCCAGTGTGTTGTGGTTAGAGTGCTGGGCTAAGGCCAGGGAGGCCAGTGTTCAAATCCCCACTCAGCCATGAAGTTCATGGGGTGACCTTGGGCCAGACACTCACTCTCGGCTTAACCTACCTCACAGGGTTGTTGTGACGATAAAATGATGAGCAGGGGGGAACCATATATTTCGCATTGAGCTCCTTGAAGGAAACATGGGATAGAAACAAAATAATACTCATCACCATCTTGCTCTGTTTCAAATGATGTATACATTTCATCTACCCACCTCAAAACTGGTAGGTATCCAGAAAAGGTGCAGAAAATGATAACTTTTTTTTAAAAAAAATTGCTGACCGTTCAAATCAAACTCCAATAGAATACAGCCATAAACCAAAAGATGACTCTGCATTCACCATTTCGGCATAAGACATACCTCAATTGGGACTTATAACTGGTGAACAAACACTAAATAATATTGTCCACCCAGAGTAGAAGCATATGCAACATGAGAGTGGGAGGGAAGTAGAATTGAATGTCCATACATGATCAATACCAAATAAAATCAGACTTAGTGGTTCTGTGTCTTGATATAAGTCAAGAATGGCAATCACACGGCTGCATAGTCCATAGGTTCAGATCCTCCAAGTGCCCCTGTTTTCCAGGGGCAGGCCCAAATTTGCAGAAGCCATCATTCCGGTTTCTGATTTGATCCCGGAATGTCCTGCTTTTCCTTAAGATTTTCCTATTTTCACCTGAGAAATGTTGTAGGGGATGGAGTTATGCGACCCCTGAGCCAAGGAGATAAGTGAATATACAACCTTTAGAAGACATCTCAAGGCAGCCCTGTGTAGGGAAGTTTTTAAATGTTCAATTATTTTATATATACAGTGGACACTCGGGTTGCGAACATGATTCGTGCGGGAGCCACGTTTGCAACCTGCAGTGTTCGCAACCAGCATCGCCGCATCTGCGGGTTGCGATTCGGCACGTCTGCGCATGCGCAAAGCATGATTTAGTGCTTCTGCGCATGCGTGAGCGCCGAAACCCGGAAGTAACCCATTCCGGTACTTCCGGGTTCGGTGCGGAGTGCAACCCGAAAACGTGCAACCCAAAGCGTCTGTAATCCGAGGTATGACTGTGTGTTGGAAGCCGTCCCTGGGACAAACCAGTCAGGTGGGCGGGGTATAAAGAATGAAATGATGATGATGACAGAATAGGACGCCCCTATTTTCATCAGAGACGTGTTGGAGAGTATGTAGGTTTAGGTTTGTCTCTCGGTACTCTTAATGAGTGGGTTAGCTTTCCAGAGCTGGTGGTGTGCAGGGTAACAAACATGGAATGGATTAGATCAGGGGTGGCCAACTCCCAAGAGACTGTGATCTACTTACAGAGTTAAAAACTGGCAGTGATCTACCCCCTTTTTGGGGGTTCAGGTCAAAGTTGTTGAGCTTTTGTTGGGAGGAGGAAAGCCCCGTTTTTAAGGCATTCAGGTCAAAGTTGTTGTTGAGCTTTTTTTAGGGAGAAGGAAAGCCCTGTTTTGGGGGGTGCAGGGCATAAATATTGAGCTTTTTTAGGGTAGCCAAAGTTGTTGAGCTTCTTTGGGGGAACCAGTGATCTACCACAGACGTCCAGTGATCTACCAGTAGATCACTGTTGGACGTGCCTGGATTAGAGCATCTTCCTTCTATGGAAAGGCTGAGTGTAGGGGGAAGAAATGTATTTATAGTTTTCAATCCATAAAGCATTTCAAGTCGTTAGCTTCTTAACCAGTGGACATGTCCCTTCCCAAGTGCCATCATTTCTCTGCTCCAGATTATACCTAGCACTGCAATTTTTAGTATCTGTGGAACGGCACATAAATTGAAGTCAAAAGCCAAAGCGAGGGAAGTGGAAAACAACAAGGACAAAGGTTTTCTTCTGGGTGAAAGGATGCAGATTCTCCAGCCACCTTCTGTGGCTCCCCCCTTCCCCTTTCTCATAACGCTGGGTCAGGCCAATGGCCCATCTAGTCCAGCATAGGAGTATAGCATCTAGATCAAGGGAAGTAATAGTACCACTGTATTCCGCTCTGGTCAGACCTCACCTGGAATACTGTGTCCAGTTCTGGGCACCACAGTTCAAGAAGGATACGGACAAGCTGGAACGTGTCCAGAGGAGGGCAACCAAAATGGTCAAAGGCCTGGAAACGATGCCTTATGAGGAACGGCTTAGGGAGCTGGGTATGTTTAGCCTGGAGAAGAGAAGGTTAAGGGGTGATATGATAGCCATGTTCAAATATATAAAAGGATGTCATGTAGAGGAGGGAGAAAGATTGTTTTCTGCTGCTCCAGAGAAGCGGACATGGAGCAATGGAATCAAACTACAAGAAAGAAGATTCCACCTAAACATTAGAAAGAACTTCCTGACAGTAAGAGCTGTTCGGCAGTGGAATTTGCTGCCAAGGAGTGTGGTGGAGTCTCCTTCTTTGGAGGTCTTTAAGCAGAGGCTTGACAGCCACCTGTCAGGAATGCTTTGATGGTGTTTCCTGCTTGGCAGGGGGTTGGACTGGATGGCCCTTGTGGTCTCTTCCAACTCTATGATTCTATGATTCTATTCTATGATCCTGTTCTCGCAGTGGCCAACCAGATGCCTGTGGGAAACCTGCAAGCAGGATTCGGGCAAAAGAGTCCACTCCCCTCCTGTGGCTTCCAGCAACTGGTATTCAGAAGCATTGCTGCCTCAAACTATGGAGCACAGAGCATAGCTATCGTGCCTAGTAAAACTGTTCAGAATGAGATGGCTAAGGAGCCCCCTGGCCACCCATGGGAAAACTTTGAAAAGGCAAAACTGCCCCACTGTTGGGATCCACCAAGCAAAAGACCTATCTTGTCCAGTGTCCTAAGAAGAATCAGTGCTAAGATAGTGGTCAATGAGATACCAGCCACCACAGAAGCCCACAAGTTGGGTCTGAAGTTCATAGGCATGTCAGTACTTTTCCAGAAGATAAATATTCCCTTGTATAGAAATAGGGTATAATGGCATTTAAATCTAAACATCAGCCTTGGTAGTGGGGCAGTGTCCTATGCTACACTGGAGGACAGCAGTAGGGGGTGCTGGCCAGACCAGCTCTTTAGATATTTGAAGATAGCAGTTATATCACATCTGAGTCTTCTCTTCTTCAAGCTAAACACACCAAACTCCCTCCACTGTTCCTTGAGGGCTTAGTTTCCAGGCCCTTGATCATCTTGGTCACCCTCCTCTTTACACGTCTCAGCTTGTTCTCAAACTACAGTGCCCAGTTTACACACATGGGTATTATTAGGAGACGTTTGCTCTAAAATGCTGGTGAATTTTCATGAGGATTTTTTTTTATTTAAAAAAACCTGCTAATTGCTGTGGAAGGGTGAATCAATAATCTTTAATACGGTCAAAGACCGGCAAGAAAATTATACAATCCAATTCATGGAATTGGTATTTACTTAATAAAATTACAATTTAAAATTTGCAGATTTTAAATTTTTTATAGATGGGTCTTAGCCACCTATCGACATTCCTATGGTAGTTCAACTAGGATATCAGTCAGTGGTATTTGCTGCCATCACTGTTCGTCTTACTCTTGTCGCTATATAGCAAAGTTTTGCAACAATCCTGGTGGTCTCTGCTGTGGAAAGGTGAGAAACAGAAGTTAAGATTGGGGAAAATGAGAAGCCGAAAGAAAGCAACCTCAAGAGATTCATACACTTCTATCCTCAACTCAGGGGCCCAGGTGGTGCTGTGGGTTAAACCACAGAGCCTAGGGCTTGCTGATCAGAAGGTCGGCAGTTCGAATCCATGCGACGGGGTGAGCTCCCGTTGCTCGGTCCTAGCTCCTGCCCACCTAGCAGTTTGAAAGCATGTCAAAGTGCAAGTAGATAAATAGGAACCGCTCTGGTGGGAAGGTAAATGGCATTTCGGTGTGCTGCTCTGGTTCGCCAGAAGCGGCTTAGTCATGCTGGCCACATGACCCGGAAGCTGTATGCCAGCTCTCGGCCAATAAAGCAAGATGAGTGCTGCAACCCCAGAGTCGGACACCACTGGTCCTGTTAGCTAGGGATGATGGGAGTTGTAGTTCTAAAACATCTGGAGTGTCAAGGTTAGCCATCACTGATCTAGTGTAACTTCCATTTAACCTGATTCTACAGCCTATTTCCCCCCAAGGTCTGGCCTTTGGAAAGGGATATTGTGTGCACACCTGAATCCACTCCACAGGGAATACTTCTCCCATCAATCACCTGGCTGGACTTGCAGTCACTGGTTAAAGCAAGCCTGATGTCGGCAGGCAGCGTTCTTGGACAGTTGTTAAGGTCCCGTTGTGCGGAGGCCCTCTTTTCTGCCTCTCCAATGACTAATAGCTGGACACGCATAAAACATGAAACTCCTAGTCTCAGCGTTGTGAGTTCGAGCCCCACGTTGGGCAAAAAGATTCGTACGTTGCGGGGGCTTAGACTAGATGGCCCTTGTGGTCCTTTCCCACAAGGGCCACAATTCAGGGCCCCACAATTCTCAGAGTGGCTTAACATTTCATCTCCCTTTCCAGGGAACTCGGGGAATTGTAGCTCTGCGAGGGGAGCAAGGATCTTCTGCCAACTCTCAGCACCCTTAACATACTACAGCTCCCAGGATTCTTTGGGGGCATGATGCTGCTTTGAATGTATAGCACAGATGGAGACTGAGCAGAGTTAGCATTGGATGCAGCCCCCAGCCAGCATTCTGTGCTCACTGAGCATGCTCAGTTCTCATTGGGCTGTTTTTGCTTTGTAGAGATCCATACTCGAAGAACTGAGGTTGCTATTATTATAAACGATGTGTGTAGGGAAGTGGGGTGGGTAAGTTATCTTGGATTTAACCAAGCCTGGCAAAACATATTTCAAATTCCAAAATATTGTCAAGCCTTCCCCCAAGACAGCCCCCTCCCCACCTGATTGCTAGAATCCTATATGCAAAATATTGGATGAGAATTGCTGAGATGAATTGATATATGTGGGTTCCTGCTTCCAAGGCAAAAAAATTACTGATTTCATCAGGGCCAGACACAATAGGAAAAACATTAGAGCCGTCAACTGCTCTTAAAGAATGTTGAGTTGATAAATCATCAGCTCCTTAGTTGGGGAATGGAAGTAATTAATTGATTGAATTTAAATGAACGTGTTGGCTGCCACAACTTCAATAGGCACGTGATATATAGGTTTATAGACACCTGGCAGGAGCAGGCCCCTCTATATTTTGTTGGACTACAACTTCCATCATCCTTGACTATTGGTGATGCTGATGGGAGTTGACACTTGGAGGGCCAGTTGTAAGGAGCGGAGTCAGAGGGAAATGACACGCCCAGAGAAGAGAGCAACAATTCACATAGAGGGAATACATATGCAAAATAAACACAGTGACCCATTGCAATGGCAGTGACAGGTAATAACGAAACAATCAGCCTGACAAGGTTAAGTTTAGCATCTGTAGCGGGAAAGGAAACCCGTGCCTCCCTTTTTAAAAAATAACATTTTTATTGAAAGTTTTTTTAACATATTAAACACTAAAATTCAATTACAGGTAGGTAGCCGTGTTGGTCTGTCATAGTCAAAACAAAATAAAAAATAAAAAATTTCCTTCCAGTAGCACCTTAGAGACCAACTAACCAACTTAGAGAACAAACTTAGTTGGTCTCTAAGGTGCTACTGGAAGGAATTTTTTTATGTTTTATTTTGTTTTGACTAAAATTCAAATTCATTTATAAGAAAATAATAAAAAGCAATATATCAAAATGGAAAAATCATATATATATCTCTCTCCTTACAAAACACAATTGTATGAGAAAGAGAAAAAAGAACAGAGAAAGAATAACTAAAACAACCCTTTATCACATTTATATTGTGCATATCATATCATTTAAACACACAGGTAATAACCAAACAATCAGCCTGACAATGTTGAGTTTTGCATCTATAGTGTGAAAGGAAACCCACATCTCTCTTAAGGCCCAAATGAATACTGTTGAATTTATTGATGAACTCTCATCCAGCAGTTTCATACTGGAGCATGCCTGTGAAATTCTCTTATTTTGCATACATCCTAGCTCTTAAAGGAATTGTCACCATTGGCACTTTCTAGCATTTAATTTCCCTCCGGCTCCACTGCATACATCAACAGCCCTGCTTTACCCACAAATGTGCCGATACTGGGTCTGACGGTCAAGAAGGTGGTTTCTGCATGTGCTGTAGAGGGAAGTGAGGGGCAGATGGGGCTTGTCAACCTGGGAAGGAATCCCATCTAGGAGAAGGAATACTCTGGTCCTAAACCTCTGTTGCCTTGCGGGAGAAGAAAAGACTAAGGAGGTAAACCCTCCACAAATCTGGAGTCTCTAAGAGGGTTGGATGGCGCCTTGTACACCTCTTTCCAGCAACTCTTGCAGCCCAGCTGGTGCCAAAGGATTTGCTCTGCTTTCCATTGGACCACATCAGAGAGGAGGGTCTTGTCGCCTAGGCATCCCAGCCCCCCCCCCATACACACTGCCCAGGCTTGCGCCCTGCGGAGGTCACTTAAAGGTAAAGGTAAAGGGACCCCTGACCATTAGGTCCAGTCGCAGACGACTCTGGGGTTGTGGCGCTCATCTCGTTTTATTGGCCGAGGGAGCCGGCGTACAGCTTCCAGGTCATGTGGCCAGCATGACTAAGCCGCTTCTGGCGAACCAGAGCAGCGCACGGAAACGCCGTTTACCTTCCCGCCAAAGCGGTAACTATTTATCTACTTGCACTTTGATGTGCTTTCGAACTGCTAGGTTGGCAGGAGCAGAGGCCGAGCAACGGGAGCTCACCCTGTCACGGGGATTCGAACCGCCGACCTTCTGATTGGCAAGCCCTAGGCCAGTGATGGCTAACCTTGACACTCCAGATGTTTTGGGACTACAACTCCCATCATCCCTGACCACTGATCCTGTTAGCTAGGGATGATGGGAGTTGTAGTTCCAAAACATCTGGGGTGTCAAGGTTAGCCATCACTGCCCTAGGCTCTGTGGTTTAACCCACAGCGCCACCCACGTCCCACGGAGGTCACTTAGGTGATGCTAATGTGGTGATTTGACCTCACCCCTTGAGGCACACTCCATTGTCTCTCAAGACAGATGGATGCCAACAGTTTTTACACAACATGCACACACCCCTCTGTGTTCTCCATCCAGGGAAGCAAGAGGCACTGTCTGAGTTCAAGGGCACACACACAGCCAGGTGGGTATGAAGTAGGGCCGATGAGGGGGCATGGCATGGGTGGAGTTTCAAGGGCCTGAGATTCCCCATCTTTGTTCCAGAGGATGCAAAACGTGTTGGCCAAGCTATCAGTCAGAGGACTGGGAGATAAAGAAGCTGTTCTGTTGCCACAGCCGCCCCCACCCCAGTAAGCTGCTCAGAGAATTTATCCTCTCCCTGGGGAAATTCCATGTAACGGGTCCCTTCTTTACTCCTGAGCAAACTTCCAGGCAGTTTTCTCTGCTCCATAGTGGTGATATCTGTGTTTGCTTTCTCCCTGTCGTCTGGGGTTTGCCTGGAGGAGAGCATCCCTGCATCTTTTGAAGACTGATATGCACTGGTGTGTGTGTGTTTCTGCATGCTGGAAGATCTCCTGCTATTTATTGTTGTTTGTTATATCCTCACTCACCACCTCCTCCCACAGCTCCAGATGCTCTAGGGCTGAATCGCAGAGGTTTGTTGCAGTAAGATCGTCTTCAGCAACCGCTGGGTGTGCTGCTCTCCCCCCCACCTGCCTCCCCCCTGCTGCTTTTAGAGTAGCGGTGTGGATTTGCAGGTGTAGAGACCAGCAAGGAAGCTCTAGAGGGGGAAATCCTCTTTCCTGTGACCTTGTAGGAAAAGGAAAAGAGGAAACAGTGGTGTTGTTTTTTTAGGGAACATAAAAAGCTGTTTATAAAAGACTTCCACTTGTGGTGCAGAACAGTGCTTGGCTATATTAGGGAGGTGTGAATCCCGCCCTCCAAATTTTGCGAGTCTTACACACTTCTTTTTTTGTTGCCTCCCTTAAATTTCCCCAGTGATTTTCTCAGGGAGAGAAATTCAGTTGATGGGGGACATGATGAGGTTTGTAACAAGATGGAGAACCCAGATAGGCAACAAATTTGTTTTCTCCCCCTCCCATAACACTCCAGGTAAGAATAACCCAGTGAATTTGATGGGCAGTAGGTCTAAGGGACACAGGTGGCGCTGTGGGTTAAACCACAGAGCCTAGGGCTTGCTGATCAGAAGGTCGGCGGTTTGAATCCCTGCGACGGGGTGAGCTCCCATTGCTTGGTCCCTGCTCCTGCCAACCTAGCAGTTCGAAAGCACGTCAAAGTGCAAGTAGATAAATAGGTACCGCTCCAGCGGGAAGGTAAACGGCGTTTCCGTGCACTGCTCTGGTTCGCCAGAAACAGCTTAGTCATGCTGGCCACATGACCTGGAAGCTCATGGGAGCCGCCCTCGGCCAATAAAGCGAGATGAGCGTCGCAACCCCAGAGTCGGTCACAAGACAGGAAGCTGGTGTCTAATGAGCTTACGGAACTGACTGCCACCGTATGTGGTGATGACCACTCTTAGATATCTTCTCATTATTTAAAAAAGGGTTTTTTAAAAAAAATTAAATAAAAACTCCCAGTGCATAGGTCTAATTGTTAATAACAGAAGTGGCTCACTGATTGGGACGGAGCTACTATGCCAGTTTCTCTGGGTCGCTGTTGCTTGGTGCGAGGGATGTGAGCAGGCAGAAAGTGGGAGCATCCAGGAAGCATAGGCATAGCCAGTATTTTTGTTAGGGTGGAGGAGTACATTTGTTGGGGGGGGGGCAGAACCGACATGATTGCTCAGTTAAGGAATTCTATTGTTTTACTTGATCTAGGGTGGGGACAGCTGCCCCCTGCCTCTCCTTAGCTACACCCATGCCAGGAAGCTCTTTTGCTCAAAGTGTGCATGAACAATTGAGAAAAAAACACTATGACTCAGCACTTTGCACATGCTCAGAATACTCCCTTCATCCTTCCGGGGATTAGCCCTGGCAAAGATGGTAGTGAATAATACCAGTTTTGCATTCTGAGCTGATTGTTGTTAGTATTCATCCTTGTTTATCTTTTGGCCTGATTCTTTAGGACCAGGTGGGTGGGTGGGTGGGGGTCATCCTCTTAATGGATGCCTGAACTGAACCACATCTATGTTCTTCCACAAGCCCTGTATTCAGCCCTGTATAGGGAAGTTTTTAACGTTGGATGTTTTACTGTGCTGGATGTTTTAATTTGCTAGAAGCCGCCCAGAGTGGCTGGGGCAACCCAGTCAGACGAGCGGCATATAAATAAATTATTATTAGTCAAATTAGTAGTAGTAGAATTATTATTATACAGCTCAGTGGAAGCCCCTGAACTCTTAAGTTCTGCATATAGTAGAGCAGGCACCCCCGAACTCGGCCCTCCAGATGCTTTGGGACTACAATTCCCATCATCCCTTGTTATGCCATGTAACATGGCATTGATTGGAAGCAGAGGGGGGTGGGGGGGGAAGATGGGAAGGGTAAGTTAGAATGTTATAAGAGTAAGTGTGTATGTATTTTTTAAAAATGTTTTTTATTGTGAATGAATGTAAGTGTTGAATGAGTTAAATAAAGATTAATAAAATCAAAAAAAAAAAAAATTCCCATCATCCCTGACCACTGGTCCTGTTAGCTAAGGATGATGGGAGTTGTAGTCCCAAAACATCTGGAGGGCCAAGTTTGGGGGTGTCCAGGGCCGGTGCGTCCATTTAGGCGAACTAGGCAACTGCCTAGGGCGCCAAAATGGAGGGGGCGCTGGCTAGCCTGCCCCCTGCCCCCCGCTGCTCCCCGCCGCTGCCCGGTTCCACCCCAACCAGCGGTGGAGCATGCAGTTTGAGGCGAAAACCGCGGCGGCGAGGGCGCCAAAATGGAGGGGGCGCTGGCCAGCCTGCCCCCGGCACCGGCCAGCGCCGCCCCAACCAGCGGTGGCGCAAGCAAACCGCGGCGGCGGGAGGCACCCGGCTGGGAAGGGGGCGGGGCACCACTCCGCAACGTGCATCATACGCAATGACATCATGTGGCTCGCCCCCTCGCCTAGGGCGCAAAAAGTGCCAGCACCGCTCCTGGGGGTGTCTGTAGTAGAGGCGCCTCCTTCCTGATTTTTGCATAGCCCTGCCCTGGTTCCTATTTCTTGGCCTGCATCTCCAGTGTAGGAGAAGGGTGGAACTGGAACACACTTAGGAAAACTGCAACTGAGCCAGACCACCGGTCTGATTGAGTTCAGCATTGTCTACACTGATGAGCAACAGCTGTTCAGAGTTTCAGACGGATGTCTTTCCCCTCCAGCCCTACTACCTCTGATGTATGCCATGTACCCACACAGTGTGGGAGCTTACTTTCCAGCAAACACACTCAGGGTCAGGCTGTCGGGCTGAATCCAGGCCTCTCAACCCAATGCCAGACTGAGCCCAGGTGAGTCCAGCTGCAGCTAATCTGGCAACAAGCCCTACTTGACTCTTATGTTTTGACACCTGGGTCAAATAACCTCCTTGCCCTAAGGCAAGCCCGGCCCTGCTCCTGAAGGCAATGTTTTTCTGCACCCGGGAATGGGGAACCTGTGGTCCGTCAGATCCTGCTGAACTCCAACTCCCAGAAGCCCCAGCCAGCATGGCCAATGGTCAGGGATGATGGGAACTGTAGTCCAACACCTCCCCCTTCCTCATCTTGGCTCCAGATTAGTGGGTTCAATCGGGCCACATGTCGCACCTTCCAGCCTGGAGAGTCGGATCCAGCCTGGAGGGTCGGATCCAGGGTGCCAGGGGGGGGGGAGAGAGGTAAACCCCACCCCGCATAATCGATTACATGGCACATGTGTCAAATGCACTCACACTATTAACTTTGGGGAGCCGGGCCCCCTCACATATTTTATTGAGGGGAGAAGACCCCTCAGCCCCTAGGAGTTGGCTCCTATGGTCAGATCTAAGTGGCTTTGTTTGTCCTTTGCCATCAAGGTGGGCAGCCGGCCAGCGGTCAGGACAAGATCTCCCCTCGGGCTCCCCCCCCTTTTTTTTGGACGACGGGGAGGGCTGCTCTTCCAATATCCAACCCTGGGTGGGGGGATCATCATCAGCAGTAGCAGCAGCCCCGATATCAGCAACAGCATTCCACTCCCTCGGGGGAACGGAGCCATCTGGACTGCACCAACTCTCCTCTAAAAACGGGGAGGGGGAGCGGGGAGGACAACAAGAGAGAATGTGGGTACCCAGCTAGACCTGCCTGCAGGGAGGAAGCTGTGAAACTGGGAGGGGTGGGGGTGGAATCGGTGCAAAACATTGCAAGCTCCTGACCCCTCTCTCCAGTTCCATTCCAAGCCCCCCCCCAAAAAAAAACCCCTCCTAAATTTGTACTGGTACAAGGGGTGGGGTAAGGGAGGGGAGGCTAGAGTCTCCCCTCTCCTCTTTCCTACCTCTCCTCTCTCTCCCTCCCGTCTTTCCTCGTCCTCCCCTCTCCTCCGAGGCCGAATGGTCTCGCCCTGGTGCTCTATTTAATCCCAGCTACTGCCGCATCCCTTCTCTCCCTCTTTAGTCAATACAGCAGCATCTATTTTGCCTGGCCCCTCGCTCGCTCGCTCGCCCGCTCGCCCGCCCGCCTCTCTCCGCGCCTGGGGTTTGTGCCACTGCGGTTTGGATCCAGAGAGCGAGCGAGACAGAGAGATCCACCGAGGAGAATTAAAGAGGCAGCGCGCCAGCGTTGATTTCCCCCCTTTTTCCCCCAGTGGGGAGGGGGAAGGACTTTAAGTTTGCTAGAAACCCAGGAAGAGGACGATTTCCCCTCCTCTCCCCCTTCGCCTTCCTGCCTTCCTTCCTCTTTCCTCTTCCCTCTTCCTCCCCCTCCCTCTCCCCGAAGGCAACCACCGGGACCCCCCACCCTCCCCAAGATGCTCTCTCCGGCTTGCAACGTCTTAATCCTCCTGGGGTCTTTCCTGATCGCCGCCAGCCAAGGGAACCTGTCTCACGATCGTGAGTTTCTGCCTAGCAAGAGGCATCCTTTTTATTTTAAAGGGGAGGGGGGATTGAGGATGTGGTGGTGGGAGATAAGGCATCGATGTGCATTATTGTGTTGGATTTTTTTTTATTTTTAAGGCGCGGGGAGAGAAACAAAGGAAGGGCCGGGATGGCAAGGGTTAAACAGCGGAGAGGGTGTTTGGGGATCGCGTTCCGTGGCTCGGGGCTGCGGTGGGAACCTATAGATGCGCATCATATGTGCGGGATATTTTTATTTATTTATCGCGAAAGCGCCGCACCGTCCGCTGTGGCTTGTGGGGCTGCGGGATGTTTATTTTTTTTTGTCACGGTGGGTTTCCGCGTTTAAGACAATCGAGGGTGCTGGTTTTTTGCTATCCCACAAAAGACGGTCCCTCATCCTTTTCTGGGAGCGTGCGATAAGATGTGCCAGTCTCCGGACTCCAGTGTGCCAGAATGTGCTAATCGCCTGGCTCTTTCGAGAGAAGGGGTGCCCCCCCAATCGAATGCAACCTGCCTGCTTTCCTCCCTCCCTCCCTCTGTAAAAGGGATATTCTCGCACCATAAAAGCCAATCTCCTGGGATGAACGGATGGCCCATTTAATAGGCGGCTCACCTGTTTTAAAAGGGCGTTGGAAGGGATGCCCCCATCCTTATCCGATAACGGGGCAAGGCGGCTGGCCGGGACACCCTGGTAGCCAAAGGGGTCCCTACTCTGTTTTTCGGGGGTGGGTGGGGGAGAGAGAAGGGTGGCTGGGTGCTGGGTGGGGAATAAGAGGGGATGGCAGCCGCCCAGACTGCTGTGTTGATGTGTCTGGGGTGGGGTGGCAAAGCTGCAGGAACGCTGCCAGATCTAATGTATGCAAACACACCCACATTGGGAGTGAGCGGGCGCTTAAGAGCGGGGAGGGGCAGGTGGGTGGCGGAAGAAAGGAGGCGATGCTGGGTGGGTGGGTACTTCGCCTTGCCAGCAACATCAACAAGCCGAGTAGGGCTGCCTGCCTGGGGAGGCTGCCGCAGCAACAGACGCAAGGCTGGCAAGGCGAGGGGCAGAGGGCGATGGCACCGGCTCCGCTAGCCGCCTCTTGCCAAGGCGACGTGGGCTTGGCACCCGGCAGGGCCGCCTGCAGGTCGCGTCGCTGGCTTTGTTTGGGTGGGCGAGCAGCAGATTCTTGTACAAGGAGGTGGCTGGGCCAATTTCTCCATCATTTTTTTTTTTTTAAATCACAACAACTACTCTGCCCCCTCCTTGAAGTCTGGCCGCAGTGGCGTCCAAGGAGTTGGAAGCTGGGCTGTTGCAGTGACAGGTGACAGTAGGGCGGGGGGACCGGCCTGGGAGTGGCCAGGCAATAATAAATAAGAGCACATGGCTTCCATCCCACCCAGGCATCGATCGCGCCAGCCGCTGCTTTGCATCATCCGTGCATCTGGCAAAGTAGAGCCGTTGCTTTTGGAAGCTCCCGGAAAGGCAGTCGGTCTTGACTGGGCGGGGGTGGGAGCGCGGGGCGCTAACAAGGGCGTCTATCTATTGTCTTGTTGCCGTTCTAGGCAAAGGCAGCGATAGCATGTTGCAAAAGTAGCAGACATGAATGACCATAACAGTGGGACGTAGGAGTCTCCTTGCACAGGTGCATATGGCTTCAGTTGGGCGGTTTGTTGTTTTGTAACATTACAAACATTTAAAACAAAACAAAACAAGAACAACACAAATACACTGGCAGCGAAGGCCGAGGCAGAACAGTACGGAAGGTTGGAGGAAAAAATAATAACATTCCACATTGCAACAACTAGGCAGCTGGAGAGGAGGAGAGAACTGAGCTTCCCCTGTTGGATTCTGAGCTTGACCAACTTGGAAAAGCTGCCTGCACAAAGATGAAGAGCTATTTCTGCTATTTACTGGTTGTGTGGGTCGGGGGGCGGCGGCGGATGAAGTGTTCGAGGGGTTGGTCTTTAGGAGGGGCTGCCAGCTGCACACCCACACCCCAGAAATCATGGGAGGGAAGAAGGTGCTTCATTTGTGATGCTGCTGCGCTGAGCGGAGGGTGTTGCGGTTATGTAGGTCAGAGAGGGAGGGCCTCCCCCCCCAACCTCTGAGTACATCCTTAATAGCTCCCAACTGGATTGGACTGTGGGGGGCGGGTGGGGGGCGTTAGGTTGCTAAAAGCGGGAGCATCTGGCCAGCCTGCACTCTGGGACTGCAGAAGAGAACAGCCTGCTTTTGCCGTTGACTGATTTAGGTGATGCAGAGTGCCCGTTCGATGCCAACCGTCCCCTTCTCTCTCCAGCTGGTTGGGATGGATAGCCATCCATCATCTGCCCAGCAGTATGCTAGAAATGCTGATGGCCTTCAAAAAATCAATTTTTAAGGGAGGGGTGTCGTGTTTGATGGGGGCAGCTAGCAAGCCTACAATGTCCTCTTTGGGATGTAGTCCAAGATTTCCTGGCAGTGCGGGGCTCTTAGAATTGTTCCCAGTTTTTGCTTCTCCCACCCTCCTCCCAAGTACCTAATAAGAGCCCTGCTGGATTGGACCCAAGGCCTATCTAGTCCTGCAAACTATTGACCCACAGCAGCCTATCAGGTCCCTCTGAGATGCCCACCACCAACCTTCTCCTGCTGTTCTTCCCCAGGGACTGATCTTCAGAGGCAATGCTGCCTCTGGTCCTGAAGACAGGACACTGCCCCACCCTGGATAGTAACCACTGGGAGCTTTATCCTCCATGCATGCATCTAATCTTTTAAAGCCGCCCAGGACTGTTGTGGCCGTTGCCACATCTTGTAGCAAATTCCATAGTTGATAATAACTAGGTGCCTGCCTGCTAGCCCAAACCGGTCCATCTTTAAGTATTTTTGGCCTGCCAGCATAGGAAGCTGCTTTATAGAATCACAGAATTGTAGACTTGGAAGGAACCCTAAGAGCCATCTAGTCCAACCCCCTGCAATGCAGGCATCTTTCGCCCAACATGGGGCTCAAACCCACAACCCTGAGAATAAGAGTCTCATGCTCTACTGACTGAGCTATCCAGGAAGCTAATGAACCATACCACTGGTCCATCTTGTTTAAGATTGTCAGGACAGACTGCTGTGAGTGCAGCTGAGTCCACTTCGCTGAATTAGGTTTGCACAAGAGGGAACCGACCCAACGCAGAACATAGGGGTGGCCCACCAGTAGCTGAATAAAACTGTTCTGGGAAGCTAGTCTGGGACAAGGAAAGGGTGTGTGTGAGAGAGGAACATCTGGCAAGAATCAATGTGTTGCTGGTGGACTTCATTTGTCATGGGTGGGTTCCTTTTTATGCATAGGGCATGGGAGTATAGGAAGCTGCCTTACAGAGTCAAACCACTGACTTGGTAGCTCCGTATGGTCTACACCAGGGTTTCTCAAAAACAGATATCCAGCTGTTTTTGGACCACAACTCCCATCACCCCTAGCTAGCAGGACCAGTGGTCAGGGATGATGGGAACTGTAGTCCAAAAACACCTGGAGACCCGAGTTTGGTCTACACCGACAGGCTGCAGCTCTCCAGGATTTCAGACTAGGGGACTCTCCCAAGAGCCCTACCTGTGGAATGCCATGGATTGAACTAAGGACCTTCTGTGTGCAAGGCACAGGCTCTCCTACTGAGCTGCAGCCCTCAAGACTTGCTCTCACATCACACACACAGGTTGAAAGTGGAGGTGGGGGATCTAACGCCAGCGTTAGAATCTGTCACCTGACATGATTGACTCATGGTGCTTTATGGTAAGGGTTGCCCTCCCGATGTGGTTAGACTCCAACCCCCATCATCCATACTGGCTGAGGCTGATGGGAGCTGGAGTCCACACATGAAGGGCGACAGGTTCCCTGCCCGGGATACAGAGGAAAGGATGGGTAGAAAATAATAATAATATTATGATCACAGGTAGTTATCTGGGCACATGTTGTTATTGCATTCAAAAATATACAGTGATGGTATCAGTCCTTTAATCCTCACTGTTTCTGGAAAATGCAGAATGTACAATGTGGCCATTGGGAATTTTGTGTTGCATATGTATGTGGAAGTCTGAGGGCTGTGTCTGCATGTGCACAGAGTAGACCCGCTGAAATGAGTGTAGCCACGTTAATCATTTCCATTATTTTCAATAGGTCTACTCTGAGTAGGAGTACCACTTAATCCATTGCAGGGCAAGGGGCATGAAAGTGCAATTCACAAAATGTAGGTCGACCCAATAATTTTAAGGCTACCTTCAGTATGAGCTACACATGCCTACTCACAAGTAAGCCATTCTGGGCCCAGTGGGACTTAACTCCTAAACCAGTGATGGCTAACCTTGACACCCCAGATGTTTTGGAAATTCAACTCCCATCATCCCTAGCTAACAGGACCAGTGGTCAGGGATGATGGGAGTTGTAGTCCCAAAACATCTGGGGGGGTGTCAAGGTTAGCCATCACTGTCCTAAACCAAGTGGGTATCGTTTTATAGCTTTAACATACTTAAAGCAGTTGACTAAAGAAGAACGAAACATTTGCCCAAGTATATGTCAATCACCCCAGTTTCTTTTTCCTCATTAGTGGGAATACTAGGAAGTGGGCTCAGGTATACTCCTTACCGGATTGCTTTGGTTAAACGCTACCAGTGCATGGAATGCATTTATATAAAATCATAGAACTGTAGAGTTGGAAGGGATCTAGTCCAACCCCACCAAATGTTACTGGTTATTCAAAATAGATCTCCCTTTGTCATTCCTTCCCAGCATGTTCCCCGTAGCAGTCATAGAACGAGCAGAAGTTAAACAGACCTGGCTTTCTGTGGTGTGGGACTGTAACAGAATGTCACCTGTTGAGTATCTGCCTGTTGTGCAGTCATTGTTTCCCGTCATCTAAGCCGAGGGAGCTTGAGACTGGAAGACAGCTTGGCAACATCACTTGTTTAATTTCTACACATAGGAAAGTTGTTTCTGCCTTTTCAGCCTAACCTACCTCACAGGGTTGTTGAGAGGACCACGTGAACCCAACCTGAGCACCTTGGTGGAAAGGTGGCTCAAATGTCTTAGAGCCATAGCTGTCAACCCGCCCTTTTTTTTGGTGGGAAACTCCCTTATTCCAATGCCGTTTCCCGCTGCTATCCCGGATTGTTGATATCCCTTAAATTCCCCGGATTTCAAAGGAAGCAGCTCCTCTCTTTCCCTGCCGGCCAGGGAGGCTCCTCAGCTGCGTTGCTCGGCTACCAATAAGGAGTCTGAGACCGACTGGGGGCGGAGCTTGCATGCCTTGTGCAGCCAGACCCTCACGCCCAACCAGACAGACATCCTGCCAGCTGTCTACGCACTCGCTCTTTCGCTCACCCGTTCGCGCGCAGCCTCTGGAGCGCAGGGTGGCGAGGCTACTTGGTGCCATTGCACCGCCCTCGTGGCATTCCTTATTTTCAAATCCGAAAGTTTGAAAAAATCCCTTATTTTCAAATCCGAAAGTTGGCAAATTCGAAAGCTCTCGAATCCATCTTGCCTCAAGGCCGCTGGGCTTAGCTCTGTTCTTAAGCACAGATGAAGGCGGACTGCTGGGTTGAGCCAAAGATCTTTCTAGCCGAGTCTCCTGTTTATCCCCAGTGGCCAACCAGATGCCTCTGGCAACCCCCCAGGGAAGACACCAGCACAATAGCAACCTGCCTTCCTTTCTGTAACACAGCAGACAGAGCTGGGCGAATCCATCAATTTTGGTTTTTCGTTTTGCTGCAGTTCGGTCATTTCCACATCTTTGGTCATTTCTTTTATAAAGTTAGTTGTGAAAATTTAGCATTTTCATGTGAATTTCTCCTAAGGTACACATTTATTTATTTATATTTGTTGGTATGCAATTTTGCCTAATATACACAGTTTTTTGCAAAGCATGTTTTCCCCTAATATAAAACATTTCCTTGCCGTTGTCTTCATTAATATACGCACTGTAATGCATACCTTACTTTTGCACTTAGCTGTAGAACAGCACTGCAAATATTTGCAGAAGCACAAATTTCAGAGGGTGTGTGGTTTCGGTCCTAATATCCTTTTGGGAAGTGAAAAATGAGTCAGGATTGACTCTTAACTGCCAATGGAATTGAAGTTCCCCTCGTTGCTATTTGGGGGTGGAAGAGCCTGGTTCTCTCCAGGAGTGGTTGGACTGCAAGTCCCATCATCCCTGGTCAGCATGGCCAGTGGCCAGGCATCATGGCAACTGGAGTCCAACCGCACCTTGAGGCCATCAGATTCCAACATGCTTTTCCAGGCTAGATGGAAGGGTCTAGACTTCTGTCACGCAGTGTCTCTCCTCACCCTCTGTAGCCGTTCTGTACTGTGGAATGTTCCAGCAAGTTCCTCTTGGCACGTCTCCAAAAGCCTTCAAGGGGGGGGGGGGAACCCAGAACAAAACATCTAAACCACAGAGGCAGAAAACAAAGCACTGGAGCCGATGGGATTCTGAAGGGCTCTTGCCGTTTCTGTGGGAGAAAGAGCAAGGTCACATTCAGTCTGTATTGATTCTTGGAGAAGGATCTGAAACGAGGGAGAGAATAGCGGCGGCATGGGTTTGTTTCTTGGCAAGGTCCTGAGGTCGAGGGCAATTGTGGATGAGACAGGCCTAGGGGTCAGCTTGAGCTCCAGGATAGCTCCAAAAGAGGGCTGCCTCTTCCACCTCTAGATCTATGTGCTGGGGCCGTGCTTTCTAAATCAGTCTGCAGTGAATGCTAATTCATGGGTGGGTGGGTGTCCTAACCCCTTTCCTGCTTAGTTCATGACTGCTGCTTCTGCACCGTTTTTATTTGGAGAGGTGTGTGCATCTTCCAGGCAGTGTGATTCCAGCCAATCAGGGATCACAGTGTGATTCCAGCCAATCGGGGACCATGCAGACTGCTGCTTCCGTACCATTTTACTTGGAGGGGTGTGTACACCTTCCAGGGTTTGTGATTCCAGCCAATCGAGGGTCGCAGTGTGATTTCAGCCAATCAGGGGCCACACCAACTGCTGCTTCCTCACCATTTTATTTTGAGGGGTGTGTGCATACTGCTGTTACTCGTGTTGAGTACATTTTTGGTTGGGGAAACAATTGTTTAAATGAAAAAGGAATTTTTAAAAAATTATTATTATTATATTTTTTTAAAATCCAATTTCGTTGTACTTGTACAATGACAATAAAGATATAAAGATAAAGATATTCCATGTAGTGTGATTCCAGCCAATCAGGGAATCGCAGTGTGATCTCAGCCAATCAGGGACCACATGGGCAGCACCTGTGCTCTGCAATGCCCTGCTTACTGACACCAGGCAGCCCCCCCCCAAATTGTTTTAGAAAAGTTTTCAGGAGGCAGCATTTTCAACAAGCCTGTCCAGAGGACACACAATTTAGCTGCCTTGATTTGCTTCAAAGTTTTTATTGATGCTGCTGCTGTATTTAATGATGGTGGTTTTTATGCAGATTTATTTTTTAATTGGTTTGTGGGGGTTTGTTTCCAGCCATGGTAGGTTGTATCTAATTAAGCTCAGAGTAGATTTATTGAAAATGGTGGATTGAAGTTGGCCAACTTCGTGAAAGACAATGAGTGCACTTGGAGCAGGACTAACATTCCGTATATTTCACACACCACTTAGAGACCAAGTGGATCAAGCTATTTGTAAATATTCAAAAAAATTTTTTTTTAAAAAAATGATGCGGGACTACCAATTGACTTTGGCTATGTGATGAAGTCACATAGCCAGTTGAGAGAGAGAGAGAGAGAGAGAGAGAGAGAGAGAGAGAGAGAGAGAGGAAGTGGTTCTTCCTGGGTTAACATTGCCCTTACTCTGAATGGGCCAGCGCTTACCCCTTTCCACAGCACCCCTTGAAAAATTGCTGAACGGGGCTTACTTTTCATGGTATCTCCACTGTCAGGTAAGGATAAAGGCTGTGGACTTTGCAACCAAGAGGTGCTTTCAGGACATCTCTTTTACTCTGTCAGGCTTGCTTATCGGGCTTCCGATGACTCCTTATTTGCCTCCCAACCCATATCGCTCCATTTGTCTCTCTCTTTGCTCCTTCTCTTGATCCATCTGCCTTTCCCATTAAGTCAGTACAGAGAGTGCCTCAATTAAGACAAGCTACCAAAGTTGCAAGAGGAGCAGCAGAAGGCTGTAAAGGGAGCCCAGAGGAAGGAGCAGCCAAGTTTTCCTTTTGCCAATGCCTGTGCCGCTAGGGCTCCAATCCCGGGCTGCTCCTGGCCCCTTCCCAGTATTTAGCTTCCTTCCTTCCAGTTTCTAGACCTTTTAAGTGCTTCAGAAAGCAGACCCCCTCCTCCTTCCCTTTTCAGGGGTCAACTTTGAGAAGCCGGCCATGCTTGCTGGGAGTTGTTGTTCAGCAATGCCTGGAGGGCTGAAGATTCCCCGTACCTGATTTAGAACACAGAATCATAGGAGCTGGAAGGGGACCTCAAGAGTCATCTAGTCCAACCCCCTGCAATGCAGGATTCGCAGCACATCCCCAAACCTGTAAAACCAATCACATACCCTTGCAGTTCCAAATTTCAAGGTAGCTGCAGCCAGTATCTATCAGCCATCAGGTAAAAAGAACTGTCTTTAAACCCCCCCACTCCCGAAAGTCAATACATTTGCTCTTTTGATTGTCCAAAAATTGGTATCTGAAGCCCCCACTCCTTGCAACGTCCTATCCCTGCTGATGGGCCTGAGCAAACATGCCCCTTTCTTCCTGCTGCAAATGTAGCTGGGATTTGTGCATCTTGCGGCGGCCAAATTACTTATACACCTCGCCCTTCCGGCGCTTCAATATTCAGCGTGGTTTAGCAGGTGGGTTTGAAAACGGTCGGCTGCTCTGTTGCCCACTTAACCCTCTAGACAGAAGAGTGTTTTGCAGCAATTGTATGACAATGTCAAGCCGCACGGCACACAACAAGCCAACCTTTAATGAAACAATGCAGAACAAATATCACTGGGATCAAGGAATCTGCAACGACAGCCCTCTCTTCTACCCGGCTTTCCACCTCCTGTTTGGCGGTGACTGGCTTCGGAGCCTGCCGGTTCTGAACGCCTGGGAGTGGTGACATTTCTTAATAAGGTTACAGATAGTCTTACTCTCTTTTTAAAAATCCCCTCCAAATTCCAAGTGAGAAAATAGGAAGAGAATCCCTGCTGGATCAGGCCAAAGGAGGCCCATCTAGTCCAGCATCCTGTTCTCACAGTGGCCAACCAGATGCCTATTTGAGAAGTGGGACCAGGGTGCAGCAGCAACTCTTCCCTCCTGCAGTTTCCAGCAAATGCATACCAAAGTATACCCTCCAACATTTCTCCAATGAAAATAGGAACGTCCTATTCCATAATAACAATAGTAGTAATAATAATTTTGTTATTTATGCCCCATCCATCTGACTGGGTTGCCCTAGCCACTCTGAGTGATCTCCAACATATATAAAAACATAATTACAGTGGGACCTCAACTTACGAGTGACCCGACTTACGTGTTTTTCGACTCCCAAATGACTTCCGGAAGGAAAAAAATGGCCGCCGCATCCGCATTTTTCGACTTCCATAAGGAAGTCGCGACCGCTTTTGATAGGATTTCCTTGACTTCCGAAGATTTGATGCGGGTTTCTTCGACTTACGAAGTTTTTCCGCTCAATGCATCCCTATGGGGACTCGACTTACGAGTGTTTTCGACTCCCGAAGATCGCGTCGGAACGCATTATCATCGTAAGTCGAGGTCCCACTGTAAACATTTTTTTAAATAAAAAAAACCTTCCCTATACTGGGCTCCCTTTATATGTCTTCTAAAGGATGTTTAGAAGTTACTCATCTCCTTGGCTCAGAAGCCGCATAACCCCATACTCTCCAGCTTTTATTTCTCCGATTAAAATAGGGATGTCCTAAGGAAAAGCCAGATGCTCCAGGATCAAATCAGAAACTGGGAGGGCTGCTGTGAATCCGGGACTGTCCCTGGAAAATAGGGACACCTGGAGGGTCTGGTCCGAGGCCTGCTGCCTTCAACCATGGAGGCCGAGCATAGCCATTGTGCCGTGTGCAGAAGCATTAGGACAAACAAAAGAAAGTCCTTCTTCACATAGTTGAACTATGGAATGTGGTTCCCACAAGGTGTGCTGATGTCTACGAATTTGGAGGATTAGACCAGGGATCCCCAGACTAAGGTCCGCGGGCCGGATACGGCTCGCATGAGCCAATTATCCGGCCCCCGCTGCCCGCCGCTCGCTCTTACCGGCGTGCCATGGCTGCCCATCTCTGGGTCGGTGCGGCACCGAAATAGCTTGTGCGCATGCGCAAGCATAATTTCTGGCGCACTTCCGGGTCTGCGGAGGCCTGTGCGCATGCGCACAAGCTATTTCAGGCGCTCCGTTGACCTGAAAGTGTGCCGGAAATGCGTGTGGGTGCGCGCTCCCGTGCCCTCCGGCCCGCCGCGCGATTGGCGCTGGAGGAACCGGCCCAAGGCCAGGTAACTTTGGGGACCCCTGGATTAGACCAATTCATGGAGAATGTGGCTATGCTCTACCTTCACAGAGCATGACTCTGAATATCACTTGCTGGGAATTATGGGGAGAGTTACTGTTGGGCTTAGGCCCTGCTTGTGGGCGTCCCATTGGAGCATCTACTTGGCCACTGCGAGAGCAGGATGCTGGACTAGATGGGCCTTTAGACTGATCCATCAGCCAAGTCCTCCTTACGTTCTTACAGACCCTGATAGATGGCCATCCAACCTCTGCTCATAAACCTCCAATGAAGGAGAGTCCGGCACCTTTTGAGGGAGTCTGTTCCACTGCCCAGCAGCTCTCTAAACACCGATCTCTTAACAGCTGTGCTGTGTGAAGGTTCGCTCCACAGTCCTCTGAGAGAGGAAAACACAGCCCAATTCCCCTTTAAACACAGATCTGTGATTTAGACTTCATTACCATAAGGCAGGGAGAGGCCAGTGGATTAAATCAAGACTTTGAATTCCCAGGTACACCCCCTCCTCTCCCCATCATGACCCCCTGCTGGCTAATATATTTTCTGCTCTTGATGAGATTTAAGCTGTCAGTTTTGCAAACCGGAATGGGCAAAGGAGATGAGGTGAGGGGGGCAGGCAGCTCCCTCACCGGCCCCTAAACCACGTTCCTCCAGGGGCATCAGGCAAGCAAAGGAGAGAGAGCGGACTGTGAGCTGTATGGCTGGATCTCTGCAGGTTTTTCAGAGAAGGCCAGTCAGAGGAGACCTGGTAGAGCTGTGTAAAATGGCATGGAGAAAAACGAACAGGGGAAAGTCTCTTCTGCTTTCTTTCGTCATGCTAGAACTCAGGGCCATCCAACGAAGCTGAACGTTTTAAGATTCAGGACTGATGGAGGAGAATTTTCTTCACATGTTGCAAAGAGAAAACTGTACAGTTTGTTCCCACGAGGTGTAGTGATGGCTTTATACCAGGGGTAGGCAACCTAAGGCCCGTGGGCTGGATGCGGCCCAATCGCCTTCTCAATCCGGCCCACGGATGGTCCAGGAATCAGTGTGTTTTTACATGAGTAGAATGTGTCCTTTTATTTAAAATGCATTTCTGGGTTATTTGTGGTGTTTTTACATGAGTAGAACATGTGCTTTTATTTAAAATGCATCTCTGGGTTACTTCTGGGGCATAGGAATTTGTTCATATATTTTTTTCAAAATATAGTCTGGCCCACCACATGGTCTGAGGGACGGTGGACCAGCCCACGGCTGAAAAAGGTTGCTAACCCCTGCTTTATACTAAGTAAAATAGAAACATCGTCACCCGATCCCACCCCCACTCATCCTCCCACCCCTGTCCACCTCTTCCCCCCCTTTCCCCCAATGTCTCAACAAATGAAACTGATCTGTAAAAATATGAGAGAGAGACATTGCACAAACTTCTGTAAATCAAGAAATCTTTAATAAAAAAATACTTAAAAGGGGGGGGGGCTATGCCAATTTGTTGGAGGTCTGGGCCATCGATGGCTACTAGCCATGGGATGGCGACATTTTATTTGCGCTGTTGGAGGAAGTATGCCTCTAAATACCAGTATCTGGTTAGCCATATTGATTCGTATGTTGTCGGCTGATTCTTGTTGTTGTCTTGTTGGGCTGTGTATGTGATAAAGGGGATCCGTACCAGGGTGAAGGCTTCTTCTTCTATTTGTCCCCAGGTCAGTTTCAGTTTATTGGTTAGTTTTTTCTAATAAGGGTGTTTCCCATACTATTTGGTACCATTGGCCCATGCTTACTCCTGACAGGTCTCTCCAGTGTCTGGCTATGATGCTTCTGGCTGCTGAGAGTAGGTGGGTTATGAGCTCTCAAAAACAAATTTCACTACAGAAGTGATAGCCTACAGAATAGAATTAGGATTAAGTAGTAAATATATGATGTATGGTTAAGATATTATAAGACAAGAACATTAGTAAGGTAAGAAAAAACAAGGAAAGATGAGAGGAAATTACTAAAGATGATTGACAGTGAAACGCAGCAGGGAAGACTGGAGGAAGTCACCCCAAGATGAATAGGAAAGAGGAAGGGAAAAATATGATGCTTGTTTTTGTTGTATTTTGTATTTGTAGTTTATATGTATTTTTTGTTATGTTATGTTTTTGTTTATCTGTGTGGGAAAACCCAATAAAAACTATTAAAAAAAAAAAAACATAACAAATTTCACTACAGCCAATCAAGGACAACCAACCACACCCTAGGCTACCTCCAACCTCTCTCGCCACCCAAGAAATACAACAAGTGAATAGTAAGAGAACCCACACAAGTGACGCTGACACAAAACCTCACACATACACTAAGTAGAAGAATAGAAGCATTGCCACCCATCCCCACTCACCATTCCCCCTCCTCCTTTTCTTCGTAACCTAACACTGTATGTAACACTGATGTCTCACAACAAATGAAATTGATCAGTAGAAAACGGAACTTGAAAAAAGAGACAATGCACGTATTTTTGTAAACTAAGAAATCTTTAATAAAATATATATTTTTTAAAATAAAAATAAACACCAGTATCTGGGAATCTTAAGTGGGGAGAGTGGTTTTGCCCTCAGGTTACCCATATGGGCTTCCCATGGGCATCTGGCTGACTTCTGCAAGAGCAGTGGGCTGGATTAGATGGGACTTTGGCAGTGCTGTTAGGTTCTTCTACCTTCCAGATCATCTTCCATTTTGTGGGAAGGATTTCAGACCCTCCAAGTGCCCCTATTTTCCAGGGACAATTCCGGATTTCAGCAGCTGTCCTGGTTTCTGATTTGATCCCAGAATGTCCCGCTTTTCCTTAGGACAGTGATGGCTAACCTTGACACTCCAGATGTTTTGGAACTACAACTCCCATCATCCCTAGCTAACAGGACCAGTGGTCAGGGATGATGGGAGTTGTAGTCCCAAAACATCTGGAGTGTCAAGGTTAGCCATCACTGTAATAGGATGTTCCTATTTTCATTGGAGAAATGTTGGAGGGTATGGGATTTTCATTGCCCAAATGTTGATTTTTTTATCTTTGTATGGAATGAGTTACATTTATAATGATCCCTTCCTCTAAGAAGAACAGAGTGGGTTTTAAGCCTCACAACAACCTTGTGAGGTAGGTTAAATGGAGACCAGTGGTTCAGTCCAGCAGCTTGTTGTGCCTCTGAATGGAGTTGGATCAGGGTCAGAGACCTTCTGTTCGCTTGGGATTAATAATTTTAATTTAGGAAGATCCATAGAGTGCTAAATCAAAAACTAAAATCTCAAACTGTTTATGTAAAATGGTGTATTAGAAGTAGCAAATCAAAGGAAACCTTTAAAAAGCAGCGAGCAGACTAACATGATCAACATGTAGATAAAATCAATGGATTTTCAAAGCAGATAAATGTCGCAAGACGACATGTCTGAGTAGGCTTACCTAAACAAGAAGTTTTCAGCAGACCTTGGAAACAGCCAAGTGAAGACGCCTGCCTAAGTCAATAGGCAAGGAGTTCCAGAGAAAGTCCGTAGCTGCTGCTTGCCATACTAAAATATTTATTTATTGTTAATGCAAAATGAACATTATATGGCGCTTGTGAAAGTGCCAGTTCCACAGAGTGAAACGGTCCAAATGGGTGCATGTAGGGAAAGATGATTGTTCCAGTAAACTGGCCCTAGGCTTTTGTGGGTTTTGTATATTTAATGGTGACACTTTGAATATGGCCGGGGAACAAATTGGCAGCCAGTGCAGATCTCTGAGCGCAAGTGGAATATGCTGCCACGGTCTCCCTTCTGTCAGCAACCACGCTGCAGCATTCTACACGATATATCTATTTTATTTTAAGGTACTTATGCAGCAGTTTTCTGGCCAGCCTCACAAAGCAGCTGTTTAATGCTATCTCCCATCAGCTTTGTGGCTAGGGGGAACATTTAAACTTGAGTTCCTCGCAGGCAAACTAAACGCTTTGGCCGCTGCATCACACCGTAGCTCAAGGGTAGAGCATCTGCTTATGCGGAAGGTTCCGGGTTCAATCCCTGCCATCTCCAGGTAGAGCTGGAAAGGACTCATGCCTGGAGAGCTGCTGCCGCCATAAGCTGGTCTGTGACCGTAAGAATAAATTCATTCATGCTGCTGCTGCCAGTCTGTGTAGACAGTACTGAGCTAGATGGAGCAATGCTCTGACTCTGTGTAAGACAGCTTCCTAGGCCTTACCAGCTGTCCTGTTGCGTCTCTTCCTCCTCCACTTGCACCCACATGCCTGCAAGGGGGGGGGTGCTTGCAGGAAATCATGAGATCTAGAAGCTTTAAAAAAAGGCTAAGGAAAATAATTCTGTATTCTGCACCAAACAGCATATTCTTCATGGCTTCTGGGAAAGACACCAACTTTTTTTCTTTTAACCTTTACACAGGGGCAAAAACCCTGAGCTTCTCCAATTTTGGCTCAGCAGATTATGGCCAATCTTCTGTCTATCCCCCCCCCACCCTCTTTTTTCAGTAGCAGCAAATCTCTATGTGGCTGGCTGGCAGCCACTGTGGGGAGCCTGACATGCAGTTAGCTGCTCATATTGAGCCTTTTGCAAAAGAGCTGTTATTCCATCAACAACACAGCAGCACGGTAGATCTCTGGAGCAAGGATGGAGATCATCCCTGTAGACATTTCTAAGAAATGGTTTTCTGGAATGAGAGGCCTATGTGGTGTATGCTTTGCTCTCTCCTTGTGCTTGGGTGGGCCTGCTGTGATAGAAGCTCCCACACCCGCAGCCCACAAATTCATACATTGCGTTCTCTTGCTCAAAAAAGGGGAAATGGTAGACTCATTTAGTGTTTAGGCGAATGGTGATGGTGAATTTTGTGCTGCCTGTGGGCTGGCTTCTGTGCCTTCCCCCATACCTGCTAAACCTGCCGATCTGTCAGTGAAAAGATTATTGTATAAAGCTACTCACAAGCTGTTGGTATTCTTGCTGCAATTAAACTGCCGAGCGTGTTACTTTGCTGTTTCAACCTGGGCAGAGTAAAAGGGTGGAATCTGCTCCCACAAAAGGCAGCGATGGCCGTAAACTTTGGGGGCTTCAGAAAAGGCTTAGACAAAACCACGGAGGGTCGGACTATCAGTGGCTACTAGCCACAATGCCTATGTTCTACCTCCACTGTCGGAGACATTATGCCTCTGAATAGCGGTCGCTGGGAATCAAAGCGGGGAGATTTTCTGCTGTGCTCAGGTCTTCCTATTATGGACTTCCAAGAGGCATCTTGTTGGCCACTCTGAAAACAGGATGCTGGACTAGATGGGTCTTTGGCCTGATCCAGCAGCCAGGCTCTTCTGAATCATCTTATTTGTAGTGGAGGGTGAACTCATCCAAATCCACTGCAGTTTTAAGCCAAACTGGATCAGTTTCCTTTACCTGTTTAGAAAATTGATCCAGACCAGGCACCCCCAAACTCGGCCCTCCAGATGTTTTGGGGCTACAGTTCCCATCATCCCTGATCAGTGGTCCTGTTAGCTAAGGGTGATGGGAGTTGTAGTCCCCAAACATCTGGAGGGCCGAGTTTGCCTATGCCTGATCCAGACTCTGGGTTGGGTCTGTAGACCTTGCAATGGACTTGTCACCATCCCCATGACATCATCATTATGAGTCACCATCCACAGTCTTTGAGAAGGGCATTTGCACAGCAGACACTGCCTTCCTTGTTGCCCACCGCTCTGTCCAACATTCTGCAGTTGAGTAGGGCGTAAAATACACAGGAAAGGGGTCCTTCCTTCCTTGTGGGAACACTGCAGAACTGGCTGAAGCCTTGGAGAACAGTTCCCAGGACCTCTGGGCTCCACAGTAAGTTTATCATGGCATTCCTAGCTGCAGTGCTTGAGAACGACGTGTGGGAGGCCACCGAGAAGCATTTTTATTTATTTATTGCTAAATAGCAGGCCCAAGCTAGCTGAAAGTGACCAGTCAGCTATCTTGGTAAGTCTCATTAGCATCAACGGGAAATCACCATGTTCCGGAAAGGAAAACAATCTCTCCCCAACTGTGTTCACAGGGTATGTCTGCCTTCTTCTGCCAGAGTCTAGGCATCACTCTGGATTTGGGATCTTTGGGAAGCACTGAGATATTTTGGGTGGTAACGAAAGGCAAGGTTCGCTGGCTCATAGTGTGGTGCTTGCTGGAGGAGAGACAGGGTGGGGTTGAGAGAGCCATTTGTGGATTTGCTTGATGCTGAGCAGCACATACAAGCGTATTGATATCATTGTGTCTCAGGTGACTGGGTTGTTTTGCCTGTGGTTTACGGTGCACTAGGGACAAGCAGATTACTTCCACCCCGTTTATTTTAATGTTTCTCCAGTACACTGTGCCATGTGTGCCACTCCTTTGTGGAATGCCCATTATAACGAGGAGAGTTTCGGCCATGTAATTCCAGAAACTGAGCATGCGCAGTTGGCCTCGGCTCCCAGTTCATTCACTTCCTGCACACCACACGCACAAAAAGAATCTGGATGCAGTCATGTGGGCCATCATACCAAGGCTGGTTTTCTTTTGAAATCAGCACATGTGTGTTTGTGTGTGTGTGCAGCAAGACATGCCAGAACCAAATGCTGTAGCAGGCTGCACCTGTAAAACGCTCTGCACAAAATCCAGTAGTTAAATAAACAAGGCAATGGAAGACAATAGAGGATTCCTTAAAGGTAAAGGGACCCTTGACCATTAGGTCCAGTTGTGACCGACTCTGGGGTTGCGGCGCTCATCTCGCATTATTGGCCGAGGGAGCCAGCATACAGCTTCTGGGTCATGTGGCCAGCATGACTAAGCCGCTTCTGGCGAACCAGAGCAGCGCACGGAAACTCCGTTTACCTTCCCGCTGCAGCGGTACCTATTTATCTACCTGCAATTGACGTGCTTTCGAACTGCTAGGTTGGCAGGAGCAGGGACCAAGCAACGGGAGCTCACCCCGTCGCGGGGATTCGAACCGCCAACCTTGTGATCGGCAAGCCCTAGGCTCTGTGATTTAACCCACAGCGCCACCTGCGTCCTACTAGAGCCAAAAAATTATTGAAACAATTTCTGCAATTTTCTTTGCCAAATTTTCTCCGAATGTTCTCCATCATTCTTTGTGGGGACTGGTTCGCCCTATCCCCTACAGTGCCTTGGAATACTGCTAGGCCCAGAGCATTGTGGGGGGTGCAAAATGTCAGCCAGTCCTCAGCCAACACAGTTGCTGTTTCCACTATGCAAAAACCCAACAACCGACCTGGCGGCGGGGGGGGGGGAGACCCGATGTGTGGCGAAGTGGTTAGAATGCTTCGATTAGGATCTTGGAGGGCAGGGTTTCGATTTCCACTTGCTCATTTGTCGCACTGGGTGACCTTCGGCTAGTCACAGCCTCTCCTTCTCAGCCCAGCCTGAGATGAGCCAATGCAGCTAAAAGCAAAATCCAAGGCAAATTTGTAGGGGCGTGTGCGTGTGTGAAAACATACATGCTTTCGGATGTTTGGCATGTGTCTAAGCCAGTGATGGCTAACCTTGACACTCCAGATGTTTTGGAACTACAACTCCCATCATCCCTAGCTAACAGGACCAGTGGTCAGGGATGATGGGAGTTGTAGTCCCAAAACATCTGGAGTGTCAAGGTTAGCCATCACTGGTCTAAGCACACCTGGGCTCTAAACCTGGGGGCAGAGCCTGCTTCGCTCAGACATGGCTCATTCCAAGTGGAAGTGCAATTTTGCTGGCTCCAGGCATTGCTTCCCTATCCTAGCTTGGAGTAATGACAGTCCGCTGAGATCTCCCCCTCCCTTTCCCTGGAGTCATCAGTTTCCCAGCAGAACTTGTTTGCTGAAGAGATTGAGTTTTGTAGCGGCAGAACCTACACGCTCTGCCATTCATAGCTCTGCTGACGTTCACATTCCCTAGATGGATAGGCGGGTGGATGAAGCAGCTGCTTTTGTTTCCAGCCTCTCTCCCCCCCCCCACAAAAAAATTGAAATCCCTCCATGATCGAGTGATTGCACTGAAATATATTTCCCAGTCTTTTTCTGAGAAAAATCACACAACCGTTGTGACTTAACTTTTGGACTCCATTTGCAAATGCATGGTGGTTGTAGCAACATAGGAAGCTGCCTTATGCAGAGTTGGACCATGGCTCCATTTGGTGCAGTATGGTCTACACTGACTGGCAGCAGCTCTCCGAGGTTTGTGGTAGAGGCCATTCCCAGCTCTACTTGGAGATGCCGGGGGTTGAATTTGATCCTGGGACCTTCTACATGGAAGGTAGAGGCTCTTCCACCCAGCTAAGACCATTCCCCAAATAAGTTTCTGGCCCTCATGGTTCTGAATAAAGGAATGTGTCAGGGCTGGTTCAGTTGCAAGTCAGCATGGAGACTCAGAAACAAGCAGCAAAGTTTATTCTTTATTCAGGGAAATGGAATACAAACAGAGAAACTCAAGGCGAGACTGGCCCCGATGAAGAAGTTGCCAGAACTTATGGTCTAGGCCTCCCACTTCCCTCTAAGCCTCTTCCCCATCCAGTTGTTTTCCCTGTAGTTGTAAACTCCACCAGGTACGGGGCCCCTGAGACCTATGGGCTTGTTGTTCTGCTACATGCAAACGTCTGAGTCCTTGGAGACAGGGGAGGGGAGCTGAATACCGTAGGACCAGCAGACACCTATGAATCTGTTTCAGCCTCAGTCCCCACCTCCTCCTCAGCAGCCTGTCCTGTGTGTGCAGTGCTTTCTGCCCCTTCTTCCTCTCTCTCACCCAAGCCTGTTGCTTCTTCAGCATCCAACTATTCTGCTTCCCCTTCGTTCTGTCTCCCATGTCCCACCACCCTCTCCTTGGCTCAGAGCCTTCCTCTGCTGAGGCTTTCCTAGGGGATTCTCCAGCCGGAGCCTCCCACTGTTCCTCCTTGTCCAGCCAGTGCCTGACAAAATGTAGGGAACTGGCTTCTACTGAGTCACATCATCGGTCCATATGGTTCAGTATGGCCTATGCTGACTGACAGCAGCTCTCCAACCCTGGAGGCAGGGTTGGGGGTCCTACCAGGAGATGCAAGGGATTAAACTTGGGATCTTCTGCCTGCAAACCAAATGCTCTCCCACTGATCTACAATCCACTCCCCTGAACTTCAGGGATCAAGCGCCACCACAGGCAGAGAGTCTGGGTGCTGGATTGTTTTTTTCCAGAGGCATGGCAGGTGCTATGATAGAGCTGTTGTCGTCTGTGGAGTACACACACATATTTATCGCCTGTGGTCGAAATATATATATATATATGTGAAGGTTTCTATTTTTTAAAAAAAAAACTGTACAAAAACAGTTATTTGACCAGTGAGGGTAGCAGGAGAAAACAAAACAAAGAGTCCGCAGACTGCCACTAACAATGGATTTATTGCAGCACTCTTGGTCTCTACTCAAAGATTTCAGACATCGCCTCCAGAATATTGTAGAGCCAGGAAAAGAGGGATCTAAGCCGCCTTCGCACTGTATGTTTAAAGCACAATTCTGCCACTTTAAACAGTTGTGGCTTCCCACCAAAGGATCCTGAGAGCTGCAGTTTGTTAAGGGTGCTGAGCGTTGTGAGGAGACCCCTGTTCCCCTGCCAGAGCTACAATTTCCAGAGTGAATCCCTATTCACAGGGAACTCTGGGAACTGTAGCTCTGTGAGGTGAATAAAGGTCTCCTTAATAACTCCCAGTGCCCTTAATAAATGGCAGTTCCCAGAAATATTTGGGGGAAGCCATGACTGTTTAAATTGGCATCAGAGTGCTTTAAATGTGGTATCATAGTGCTTTCAATGTATGGTGAGGTTATGGCCCAAATTGATGGTGTTGGAGTGTGTGTGTAAAATCTGAGGACGTGGGGTGGGGTGGGGCCTTCTGACTAATACATTTGCTGCTCCAGTGCCTCTTGCATTTGCTACTTACCAGAGCTTCTGAGCTGTGAGAGACAGAAGTGGTAGCAACCCAGTGAGTAAGCTCTGACCTCCAAGGACCTAATGTTTGAGCTACTTCAATGGCCAGTTCCAGGCCAGGAGATTCATCTGCAGATTCAGCTTTTGCGACATTGGAAAGTATGGGGAGGAAACATGTACCTTTTCCCTGTCTTAATCCCTCTTGTCTATTTTATGGTGTGTAAAATGTGTTGAGCTGACTCCGGCCAAGGCTTGCTCTGAGTAGATCCGTTGGGAGCGATGGGTGGGGGGCGGGTCTCCTCTGAGTAGGACCAGCATGGGATGCAACCCAGCTGCCTCGAGAAGTTCAGTTGGCAGGCATGGTATAAATATACCACATAAGTTTTTTAAAAAATAATGTGGGGCATTGCAGTTTAGTGGGGAAGAACCCTGAATGTTGTGGTGTAGGCAATGATGGCTGCTGCATAGCAAGAGCCAGTATGGTGTAGTGGTTAGAGTGCTGGACTAGGACCTGGGAGACTAGGGTTCAAATCTCCATTTGGCCATGAAGCTCATTGGGTGACCGTGGGCCAGTTGCTGCCTCTCAGCCGGACCTACCTAAGCTTATAAATATGTATTGTAAAAAAAAAAAAAAAAAGTCCCATGCCTTAATAAGGTGTTGGAAATAACTTGCAGCTGCCATCTTTTATTTCGCTGTGTTAGAAATGGTGCTCTAAATGTTTGTTGTGAGGATTAAATGAGGAGGGGGGCGAACCAATGTATGCCACCTTGAAGAAAAAGATGGTATATAAATGCAATCCTATATAATAAAGTGCAAGTGTCTCTGCGTCCAGTCCCTGTGTCCGTCCCTGTGTCCTACTGCGCATGTGCCCCACAGACACAGGGATTGGAGCGCAGAGACTTCGGGCGGCCGGGCGAAACTGCGCATGTGCCCCACGGGCACAGGGATTGGAGCGCAGAGACTTCGGCCGGCCGGGCTGTTGAAGCGGCGGGTGCGCGCTCGCGTGGACTTCATTCTAAGCGGCAGCGGCCGTTACAAGTGGTGGCTGAGTTGGCCTGCCGGGGCCTGGCTGGTGCCAGTGCCGCCGCGATGCGCCTCCTGCGCTGCCTGCTGAAGGGCCATTCGGCGATGGCTGGGGCGCCAAAGTACATCGAGCACGTAAGCAAGTTATCGCCGTCCCCGCTTTCCATGATGTTCTAGCGCCCGTTAATTTAACGGGCTTCATGTCTACTAGTAAATAATAAGTTAACAGATAACGGTTCCTAATTCTCTCTCCCTATCCCTCTCATAACACTAGAAAAAAAACCTCCCTGCATTTTTTGTGTGAAGGGGTATATCATACAATGACCTCAGCGGCATCCCAATCTTGGGTGTTGAGCAACTCCTCATTATGTGTGGGAAATCTCTGGCCTACAGAGCTAGGGGCAGGGGTGGGTTCCCATAGGCCAGCTAAGAGGGTCACATTTGGCCCACAGGTCAGAGATTCCCAACCCTTCCTATATACATTTATCTGGTAGGAAGCGCTTTTAAGGGCTGTGGCTCAGTGATAGAGTATCTGCTCTGTAGGCAGGAGGCTCTAGGTTCGATCCCCGGTATCTGAGAACATCTTCCACCTTCTGAAACCCAAGGGAGCCACTTCCAGTCAGGCCCCATCTGCACTGTACATCAATAGCGGTATCCTATCACTTTGAACTGGGACTTACTCTTTTTTCAGCCGGAGCTCACCAGAGCTCAGCTCCTGCACCTCTGAGGTGGGTGCCATTCCCTTGTTGAGAATTTGTGGTGAGCTCTGGCACCTCTTTTTCTAGAAAAAAACAGCACTGCTTTAAATAGTCATGGCATCCCCTAAAGAACTGTAGTTTCTCTTCCCAGGGAACTCTGAAAATTGTAGGCCTGTGCGGGGAATAGGGTTGTCCTAACAACTCTTGAGCACTCTTAACAAATTACAGTTCCCAGAATTGTCTGGGGGAATCCATGGCTGCTGAAAGCAATATCATGCCACTTCAGTGTGGACAATGCTGATTTAGATGGACTAATGGTTTGACTCTGTATTAGGCAGCCTTCTGTGTTGCTATCAACTCGGTGGGACTTGCTTCTGAATTCCGAAGCTTGTACTCTAAGCTTTCAAACAACAAAAGAGAGGAAATTATCCTTCTCCCCCCGCTTTCTAACTCACTCCGGGGGTGGGTGAGGGGAGTGAATGGTTCCATTTGGATTCAGATAGGCACCCATCTCGTCTTGGTTTGCCAGCAGAAAGGTGCATGAGCTGAAACAGGTTTCCCAATCTCCAGTCAATTTCAGCCACCTGAGATGGATGGCGGTGCTGCGTCTGGTTTGCAGTAATGAGACTCACAATCCAGCACTTATCTGGGGGAGTGTCAGCAAAATCAGATTATAATGATGCATGGAAGGAAGTTCTTCTGCACAGTCGCTCTGATTTTGTTAACCCCCAGTGCTGCTTGAGAATTGTGCTTGGAGGCACCCCTCATCACTATCCAGGGGCGTAGCGTGCCGCTTGGGTACCCGGGGCGGCAAGCCAAGCGGCACCCCTGGGGGCGGGGCGTCGCTCCGTGCGCATGACGTCACAACACGCATGTGCACAGAGCGACTCCTTTGCCCCATGCCGCGGCAAAAAAAGCCGCTGAAAAAACCCTTTCAGTGGGTTTTTTTCGCCGCTGCGCTCCCGGGCAGAGCTACGGCGTCAGCATGGAGGAGAGGGGCGGACCAGAGCCAGAAGGGGTGACACTCCTCCATGCTACTGGCCCACCCCTCTCCTCCATGCTGGGGCGAAAAAAACAGCTGAAAGGGGGTGAAAGGAAGACAAAGCCCCCCTTTCAGCTGTTTTTTTCGCCACTGCGCTCCCTGGGCGGAGCCGCGGCATGGAGGAGGGGGGCGGACCAGCCAGGAGGGGGTGACACCCCTCCTGGCTGCTGGCCCGCCCCTCTCCTCCATGCCACGGCGCCGCAAGCCAGCCAGCGGCGGGGAGGAGGCTATTTTCGGCGCTGCCAGGGCGGAGCCACAGGGGCGGCCAGCAAGGGGGGTGTCACGTCAGCGACAACCTCCCCGATGAGATACACGAGGACAACACTGAGACAAAGGAGGAAGCGGGTGGGGCAGGGTTGCAGGCAGAGCTTCCCACTTGCCAGTCCAAGCCCTGACCTTGGCCTGAGTGTGTTTGCCGCAGGTGGTGCTGGCTTCCAGCTCTCCCTCCCTCCCTCCCCCCCACCAGTACCACCGCCGCCATGGCTGGCTCCTTCCCTTGGATCAGCTTGCAACGTTGCTGTGTTTTGTTCAGCTAATTGGTGTAAAAAGAAGTGTAAACACAATAGGGACTCTCCGCCAGGATGTCTATCTGCCAAGCCACTGGCAGGGAAGTGTTGATGATGAGGGAAGCAGATCAGGTTTCTCCTTCTGCTTTTAACATGCTCTCTCGAAATCCAGAAAGAGGCGAGCTGGAGATCTTCTCGGGAGCTGTTGTGGAGATGAGTCAGATCATTTGTCCATCTAGCTCAGCATTGTCTACTCTGACTGGCAGCAACTCTGTGTTCTCGGGAAGAGAAAGTTTGTTCATGCCAGCTGTTTTTGGACCACAGCTCCCATTATCCCTAGCTAGCAGGACAAGTGGTTGGGGATGATGGGAATTGTAGTCCATAAACACCTGGAGACCCAAGTTTGGGAAACCCTACGTTACCTGCTAATTGTGAGCCCCTTTTTATGGAGATGCTGGTGGGGCTTGAACCTGGGACCTTCTGCATGCAAAGCAGATGCTTTACCACTGAGCTACTGTCTCTCATTTGGAACCCAGGAGTTTGTCTTCCACTAAGTGAGGCCAGATGCCCATCCATCCCAGCACTGTTACTCCAGTGGTTCTCCAGGGTCTTGGGCAGAAAAATAGCATTTCCTGCCACCTCCTGTCTCAGGGGTAGCCCATGCAGTGCCCTCCAGATGATGTTGGACCACAACTCCCATCATCCCTGTCTATTGGTCATGCTTGCTGGGGCTCATGGGAGTTGAAGTCCAGCAACACAGGGCAGCCACAGACTTTGCCTTCCCTGCTTTACATGTAATATGTGAAACCTGATTGGCTGGGACATGCATCTACAAGAAGAGTGGAGCACCCATGGCCTTTCAGATTTGCTGGAGAACAACTCCCAACCCTGTCCAATGGCTGCTCTGGTTAGGGCTGTTGGGAATTGGAGCCCAACAACGTTGGGAGTGTTGGGTACCCCTGTTCTATCTGATTCTTTTCTTTTTAAGAAAGAAACAAAAACTTCAGTTCTTTCCCACTGAGCTCTGGACCCTTCCCCTACTTAGAATGACATCCTTACGAATATGCTTCATAGCAATTTGTTTTTTAAAATTTAAATTTGGCACCCCAACAACCCATGCTTCAGCAATTCGAGCAGTGTGTGTGTTTAACTTATTCTGATTTATTATTATTATTATTATTATTATTATTATTATTATTATTATTATTACTGTTTAACTGCTTCTGATGATTTTGCACCAAGGCCCCACTCTCAAGTACTGGAAATCTTTAACTGGCTTTCTGGATTCTAAGAGTTCAGCATGCAATGCTTATAGCTATAGCACAGCATTTTACAGTTGTGCCCAAAGAGGAATGCAGCCCTCAGGATGGAAAAGATTGCCCACACCTGCTCTAGAGGTCTCTTCCTCTCCCGCTCTCTCCCTCTTCCTCCCTCCCTCTCTCTCTCTCTCCCTCCCCCACCCACACTCACATATCAGACCCTCAAGTTTCTCGCCCATAATATTGTGCAAATCAGAGGTGGCAGAACATTCCCTGTGATGGACTGGAGACTTCAGTACCCTGGATAGCTCTTTCTTCTTTGGATGAGAGAAAAGATGAAAGTAACTTGTGAAAAATAACTTTTCTTTCTGTCCTTCCTTCCTTCTAAAAAGGAATAAATTAAACACAAGAAGAACCATTCTGGAACAAATGGAAATAATAGCCTCACCTCTGATTTCTAACAGTGGCCAGCCCCTGTTCTTTCAAAACCCATAAGCGTTGCACAAAGGCAACATCTCTCTCGCTTTTTAATGCCCCCACCCTCAAGTGATATTCAGTGGTAGACCATCTTTAAAACTGAAGGTTCCTTGTAGCTATTATAGTTAATATCCATCAACGGACCTTACCTCCTCCAGACGTCTATTTATTTTATAGATTTAGAAGCCACTTCAGAGCCAGTAGCTATCAAAGGGGGGTTGCAATAAAATAAAATGCTGTAAAATACCTAAGAGACGGGATCTTTTAAAAACCAATTTCTACAACTGGGCAGTTCTTTATTTCCTAAAATGACTGGGTCACACTTTAGGGGAAGCCTTAAAAAAAAAAAACAACCCTTCAGTAGTTGCTTAAACATCAAGATCCTGTGCACCTGTTTAATTTCAACTGATTCCAGAGGGCTGGAGCTGTAACACTAAAAGCCCCCCTTTTTTAGTCCAAACTGAAGTACACCTTGGGATCACGTGGTGCTCTCAGCCATGACCCATCCCAGGAGCGCAGTTGGTGGGCAGGGATATATGGGATGAGGTGGTCCTCTAGATAAACTAGTCCCAAGTTGTTTAATGCTCTAAATACTAAAAGCAAGCCCGGCTGCTGGTTGCTTAGTGGCATATTTGCCAAATCCTCTTTAATAGCCATGTAAGCCGGTGGCCGTCAATTCCCTTGTACTGCTGCAGTCAATTCCATGAATTAACAGCCAAGTTGCGTGAGGAGGGGTTTTTCTCTTTCACGTTTCCTGAGTGTAGCAGAGCTTTTGGGCTGAATTGACAAGGGAGGGACTGCAGAGTGCTGCTGGGGCCTTTCCCCACTCCCCTCCGCTTTCTCCTCCCAACACCTGCTATCTCTCTGCTCCTGTTAATTGCCTATCGATTGCTAATTACTAGCCATTTTCCAATCGTTTAGTTCTTGTTAGGCGTGGCACGGATCTGCCAGCTTGACTGCTCTCCTGGAACATGTCTCCTCCCGCCCAGTGGCCCAGACCGAATGCCGGCTTGCGCCTGAGCTCTCTGCTCTTAACTCATGGGATGTGCAAAGATTTAGCCTCCTGTCTTGAATCTTACAGCTCATTCCTGTCTTTTATATTGTGGATGAGGAGGGGGCACATGTTTTCTCTCTGTATGTGCAGGGACAATCAAATAAGCATGTCTCAGAGGGACATAATATAATAATAATTTTTTTTTGTACCCCGCCCATCTGGCCGGGTCCCCCCAGCCACTCTGGGCGGCCTCCAACAGACACCAAAATACATTAAAATATCACAAATTAAAAATTTCCCTAAATAGGGCTGCCTTGAGGTATTTTCTGAATGTCAGATAGTTGTTCATTGCTCTGACCTCTGCTGGGAGGGCGTTCCACAGGGTGGGCGCCACTACCGAGAAGGCCCTCTGCCTGGTTCCCTGTAGCTTTGCTTCTCGCAGTGAGGGGGCCACCAGAAGGCCCTCGGCGCTGGATCTCAGTGGGGGTGGAGACGCTCCTTCAGGTATACAGGACCGAGGCCGTTTAGGGCTTTAAAGGTCAGTACCAACACTTTGAATTGTGCTCGGAAACGTATTTTTATGCATTCAGGAGGAGGGGGAAATGCTGACTGCATGTTTAACTGGAGTTTGAGAATACAACGTTCTGTAGATGTAAAGGAGATAAGCTTTGCTCTTTTCAAAGAACTGAAGTGCCGCATCTGAGTTGCCCAATTAGCCCCAAAATGTATTGGAGGCAGGAGGGCTTGAATAGCCCTAGCTTGTTGTGTCAAGAAGTTCTTTTGTATGTGCAGTCAAGAAATCCACCTTTCTCGTAATTGGAACCCATTCAATTAGGTCTGGAGGAGACTTGCCCCTTTTTGCAGTAAACCTTCCAAATCCTCCAGCTCTCCCCTCGCACAAGCTCCCAGTTGCTCTCCTCTCCCCGCAGCATCTGATGCTGTCTCTGGAGATCATCTGATGAAGGGCCCGCCAGCAAATAAAAAAATAAGAGAACGGATGGCAGCGAGCAATTTGAATATCGCTGAACCACAAAATCAGCTGATACTGCAGTGTTCCGGAGAGAGCAGCTTGGCTCCTCTCCTCTGCCTTGGTCATCACGCACAAGCCTTGGCAGTGAACCTTTGCACGAACTTGCAGGAGGTGGCCAAAGCTGTAATTTTAAGGCGCTGCAATTAGGAGCTCTCTGTTAATGACCTGGATGGTGGAGTAGAGGCGATGCGCCTCAAATCTGCAAATGAAACTGAACCAGGAGGGGCAGCTTACAAGACCCATTTTTGAGCTCGAAGGCTACATTTCCTTCCAGGTAACTTTTTTGAGGGCCACATGCCAGGCTTCCCCGATAATTTGTTCATCTCTTTGCTGTGCATTTTGTTGTTGTTGTTGTTGTTGTTGTTCAGTCGTTTAGTCGTTTCTGACTCTTCGTGACCCCATGGACCAGAGCACGCCAGGCACGCCTATCCTTCACTGCCTCTCGCAGTTTGGCCAAACTCATGTTAGTAGCTTCGAGAACACTGTCCAACCATCTCATCCTCTGTCATCCCATTCTCCTTGTGCCCTCAACCTTTCCCAACATCAGGGTCTTTTCTAGGGAGTCTTCTCTTCTCATGAGGTGGCCAAAGTACTGGAGCCTCAGCTTCAGGATCTGTCCTTCTAGTGAGCATGCAGGGCTGATTTCTTTAAGGATGGATAGGTTTGATCTTCTTGCAGTCCTACAAATAGGGGCGGGTGTACAAAAGGCTCTTTTAAAAAATCATTTAAAATGGGAGTAACATTTACGGAGAAACAGAAATGTCAAGAGATGTGTGGAGGGGCGATGTGAGGCCTACAACATTGAGACTCGGTGCCGGCTTGGTCATTGGGCAGAGTAAGGCAGCTGCCTTAAGTGGCATTTTTGGGGAAGGGACAGGAAGCTGTGGCAAGAGAACATTTTTTTATCCGAAGGCCCATGTTCTCTTCTTTTGAGGGATGTGGCTTGGAGAGAGTTCTGAGAGTCCTAGAGGGGCCACGGTTGGCCCACTGGCCTGTGGTTCCTCACCCCTTGCCTTAGAAAGCAGATACAGGCTAATTTGGAGGGTGATCAACTCTCCTTTCTGGAAGGTTTTCTATTGGGGGCTCTGTAGGCAATAGGAGGCTGGAGTATGTGTGGGCAAACCTTTCAATTTTGATTTCATTCAGTTTCCCATTTTTGCATCAGTTTGTGATTTATTTATTTTTAAGCCCACGTGAAATTTTTGCATGCCCATTTCCCCAAATGTGTGTATTTTTGTATGCAATTTTTCCCAGTACACACAATTTTGCATGTTGTTTCCACTAATACATTTTTTGCACACACTTTCCTTATGCATTTGAGGTTTTTAAGCACTGCGTCGCAAGATTAGGAGAAACGCAAATTTCAAAGGAGAGCTGGTGTTCACTTTGCATATGATTTATTCATTAAATTAATATCCCGCTTTTCATTCTAAAGGAGCCCAGGGTGCATCAGGTAGTAGGAGTGTGTGCACAAGCCCCGAGATTTGCCTTATATCTCCCCCCCTTTTATCTGATCCATTTCTGAGCCACTCTGTAATTCAGATTCTGAGCTGCTCTATGGAAAACAAAGCACACTTATGGGGACTCTGAAAACAGCTATAACTTTCCCCCCTTCTGGCAGAAGCGAATTAAATTTGCAGGCAGAGGAATCCCTCTGGAGTGAATTAAGCCTGTCAAATTGCAGACAAATAGGTCCAGGGGCTTTTTGACAAGGGCCCTGTTGACCTCCTTGACCAACCATGTAGGCCTCAGCTGTGGGGGAGAAAGCTCCAAAGCAAGCCTGCCTCTCTTGATACTTCTGGGTCCTCCTCTCCATTCGTAGCGGGACCTCAGGGGATTCCTCCTCATTTCATTTCCCCTTGTCCTTATAGGCAGCTCTCAAAGTCACACACACCTCCTTTCGCTGCCCCGAATTCCCATGTGTCTCCTTGCTCTTGTCCCTGTTGCCAGGGAAACCGGCATGATGCTCTTTGCTTTGCCTCTTCACCGTAGCCATAGCTGCTGGGCTTTCTCTTGGGCAAACTAAGAATGTCTGATCATAGCTTTTCCAGCCCAAGGGCCGGCTTCCGAGGGCCACATGCCCATGGTGGGCAGGGCCAGAGGCACAAGTTGGTGGAGCGATTAATGCGGATTTGACTTTTGTACAGTACTCTAGGTTCTACAGACACTGCATTCCTTTCTGTCCCCCCTCCAGGCAAGCAAGAACCATTATCAGAATTCATGTTCCAACCAGGTGAATGGAGGGTGTGAGGCAGGTCCAGTAAGAGGGTGTGTGACCTGTGGATAGTCCCAAGGGCCTGTAGGACCTGAAGTTTTCCACCTGTTACTTATGTAATCTCCTGAAGTCCTGCTCCATTTCTCTCTACCTCCACTTCTGTAGGTTTTGCTAGGTCTATAGAACGCCAATGCTTTGGGACTCAAGCAGCGAAGTGGCTCCTACTTCAGAATATTTTAAGCAGGGCTTTATATAAATTGATGAAGGAGGAGAGGTCTACCAGGTTATAGCCTCAATGCCTTTACAGTGGTACCTCTGGTTAAGTACTTAATTCGTCCCAGAGGTCCGTTCTTAACCTGAAACTGTTCTTAACCTGAAGCACCACTTTAGCTAATGGGGCCTCCCGCTGCCTCTGCGCCGCCAGAGCACAATTTCTGTTCTTATCCTGAAGCAAAGTTCTTAACCTGAAGCATTATTTCTGGGTTAGCGGAGTTCTTAACCTGAAGCGTATGTAACCTGAAGCGTATGTAACCTGAGGTACCACTGTATTTATAGAAGCTCTAGGTTCCGGGGCAGTCTGCCTCTGAATTTTGCCCACTAAGGGCCACTGATTTCCCACCACCTTTCAAGCTCTCTGGGCTTTCCAGATGCATCTGGCAGTGTCACTGTAGGAAACGGGTTCAAATCCCCCCTCAGCTATGAAGATCACTGAGTGACCTTAAGCCAGTCTCTGTTTCTCAGCCTAACATACCTTGCGAGGTTGTTGTGAGGTTAAAATGGAGAGACGTGAACCATGTATGCTGTCTTGAGCTCCTCGGGGGAAAGGCAGGATATAAAGGACAAGGGGAGAAACCCCACAAATAAATAAATTATGGGGAGGAGGGGGAGGGGTGTCCAAAAGAGACATAAAGGGGTAGCACTGCCTCCCTTTTGCTCTACAGTGGAACCTCAACTTACGAATTTAATGCGTTCCAAAAGCACACTCATAAGTCGAAAATTTCGTAAGTCGAAAAACAGCATTCCCATAGGAATGCATTGGAAATGTAAGTCGAAAAATTCGTAAGAAAATCCTATGTAAACCTTCGTAAGTTGAGTAAACCCCATCTAAAACTTCGTAAGTCGAGTAAACCCCATCTAAAATCCAAGTGGATTTCCTTTCGGAAGTCGAAAAATTTGTAGGCGCACGGCCGCTTTTTCTCTTTCGTAAGTCAAAAAATACGTAAGTCGAGTACTTCGTAAGTCGAGGTTCCACTGTAACTTGATCCATCACTGTTAAGAACTTAAAGAGCCTGCTGGACCAGGCCAGTAGCCCATCTAGTCCAGATGCCTTAATGGGAAACCCGTAAGCAGGGCCTGGGCAGAACAGCAAGTCTCCCCTCCTGTGGTTTCTAGCAGCTGGTACTCGGAAGAAGACTGCCTCTGGCAGTGGAGTTGTACGGCCCCAGGCAGATTACACCCTGAGGAAAAGTGGCCCTAGAGCAGAAAAAAAAAACCAAGGGTCACCATGCCTGCCATACATAAAGCTTCTTAAGCACTGAAAATGACCAAATATCAACATCTGGGCCAGTTTGGGATGAAGGTGCCTGGAGATCTGTTTAATTTTGGTGATGCTCTGCTCCAGCTGCCACATGGGCAACTGCGCAGTGCTGCCTCTGCCAAGACCCTTTGAATCATCAGGCGGTGATGTGGCTGGAAGGACACCCTGTCAGCTCTTGCCGGAGAAGCAGCTGGTGAGTCACGCTGGAGGAAGGGGGAAGGCCAAAGACTAATCCTGTGGCGAAATAGGCGCACGTGACCATGCTTTTCAGCTCCCCCAGCTCCCTGGCATTACGTAGCCCGCTTCTGTCCTGGCGCCGTGAGCCTGCTGGGCTGTTGTGTCATGCCAAAGTGGCTCCAAGCAAGGGCTCGCTGATGTTACAGGGGAAGGTGTCTCCCACTGGACAACGTGCGTGTGTGTTTTTCAGAAGGTGATACATGTTTCTTTTCCACATTGCCGTTGGCATCCTCCCCGGAGGGGATTGCACTTTGTATAAATGAGACAGAGATGCCATGGTGCTTTGTGGCGCTCCGAGAGCCTGGAAGTTGCTTGCAGACATGGCTGGGCCAAAATAAGGCATGGAAAATTGTCTCTTCCAACCTCGGTTTCCAGACGTTGATGGATTGACAGCTCCCATCACCCCTAACCATTGACTAGGCTGGCTGGAGATGATGGGAGCTGGAGTCCAATAATAATCTGGAAGTGCAAGGTTGAAGGACCCTGGAATGTTGTTGGCTGATAATGTTGGGGCATAGGAGGCTGTCCCATCACTAGGGCAAGGCGGTTTGAGCATATAGCTCTGTCAGGGCTCTGGCGAGTGCATGGAAGAGGTGAGAGGGCCAGCGGTTTATGGTGTTTTGTGCCACCCACAAGGCAGGAGGAAGGGGAGGAGCCCAAGCAGTCAGAGAGAGGGGAGGGGGCACAGGATGCATCAGAAGCAGAGGAAGAGGCTTTCCGGTGAGGGGTGGGCCAGTTGAATCTCTGCCACCCCCTCCTAGGACCAGGAGGGGTTTGAAGAGGCATCTTTTGTGTAGGAGAAGTCTCAAGTTGAGTGTGTGCACTTTGTCAGATGAGGGTACATAAGCCAGGTAGAGTAGGGCATGGTTCCCCTATTGCTTCAACTGCTCTGCAGGGCATGAACCTGGGAATGCCAGAAGCCTGTGGGTGTGGGTGTGGGTGTGGGTGTGGGTGTGGGTGTGGGTGTGTGTTCTGTGCACCTTAGGAGCTGCTGGAAGGGTGCGCTTTTGTCAATAAAGAATTAAACTATTGGCTGTTTGTCCTCCTTGGCCAGGTGTGCACAGGACAAACGCCAAGCCTGGCCAGACAGCACTGGCTGTCCATTAGTTTCCGGGCCCAATTCAAAGTGTTGTTTTTGACCTATAAAGCCTTAAACGGCTCAGGACAGCAATACCTCAAGGACCGCCTCTCCCTATATGAAACAACCCGGACCCTGAGATCATCTTTTGAGGCTCTCCTTTGTGTGCCTCCTCCAGGAGAGGTCTGGAGGGTAGAAACACAAGAACAGGCCTTTTCTGTGATGGCTCCCCATTTGTGGAATTCTCTCCCCAAGGTGATTCGCCTGGTGCCATAATTATATGTCTTTAGGCAACAGGCAAAAATTTTCCTCTTCCCCCAGGCCTTTGGCCTTTTATTATTATTATTATTATTATTATTATTATTATTATTATTATTATTATTTATTTTACTATTTATACCAAGCCCATCTGGCTGGGTTTCCCCAGCCACTCTTGGTTGACTTCCAGCACATATAAAAACATAATAAACGATCTGTGGCCTTTTAGATATGGGCAAGATGTTTTTAATGTGTTTCTCTTTCCTCTTGGTTTTAATGTATCTATGTGGGGTTTATTATTTGTCTGTGTTTGTAGCTTGCTTTGCACTACCCTCAGCTAACAGCGACTAACAAATTTAACTTATTATTTTTATTTTATTTTATATTGGTTTTATAAAATGTTTCAAATACATAGTGATTTATTAGATTCAATATACATATCTAAATATCTATAGTTATCTATATACACACACAAACACATACAGTGAGAGAGAATTTTGTTTTTGATGTGTAATAGGTTGCATGTTTGCTCATGCATGCTTATTATGTGAAATACGATTTTTTTGGGGGGAAGAACCTGCATTTATGTACCTCTTTCAAGGGGGGGGGGGTAGCAAGACAAAGTCCTCTCACTGCTGGCTCCTGGGCCTTCTTCCTACATCAGTTTTCTGGGCCTCACACTACAAGGAAGCAGTGTGTCTTCTTTCAGAGGTCACCCAGCACAGTCAAATTAAAGCAGCCGCTCCCTCACCCTCCTTTGTGCTTTGCAAAAATTAAAAGAAGAAAAAAAAGAATCAATGTTTTCTTAATTAAACCCCTGGCGCTCCTTTGCATCATTCGCCCACCCTCTGAATATTCATGAGTGAAGCAGGCAGTGTGGTGATGCTCACCTCGCTTCAGACTGAGACACTGATGCATTGTCTCTTGATCATGACTGCAGAGACCAGGAGTTTTATGGGGCCACCATAAAGAGATTTGTTTTGAGCTTCCTTATCTCCGCCCGCCTTCTCTCATACACTTCCCTCCTGGTATTTTCCACAGCACAGCTGAATTTTCTCGGGGGCATTTTTCTGAGAAACCCTTCCAGGTGTATCATTTTCTCTTAAACACATGCAGAGGAGCAGAACGTCACTTTGCAGAATTTCCTCCAAATATCCCCCACCATCCCCCCTCCTCATGGGCACTATTTCCTCCATGACAACCACCATCCTGATGCTCTGGAACAGGCTTCCTCAACCTTGACCCTCCAGATGATTTTGGCCTACAACTCCCATGATCCCTAGCTAGCAGGACCAGTGGTCAGGGATGATGGGAATTGTAGTCTCAAAACATCTGGAGGGCCGAGGTTGAGGAAGCCTGGTTTAACCTCTTCAGCGTTCCGAAGACATAGTCCGGGAAAATTAGAGTCCTGTCTCTTTAGTCCAACTCAGCTTTATTGAAAAGCATCAACAAAGAAAGAAAAAGTTAGGCAGCCAGGAGAAAATGCTTGCATCCTGCCTGCAGCTCCCGACATCCGAGACTGTACATCAGAGACTGAACAATACATGGGAAATACAAGAGTGATATAGAGAGAAGCTTCCGTTCCCTCGGAAATGACCCCTCCTTTATCCCCTGTGCCGGAGGAAGAAATACTGGGCTGATAAGCCTGAAACCTAACATGGTCAGGGGGATGATGGGAATTGTAGTCTCAAAACATCTGGAGGGCCGAGGTTGAGGAGCCTGCTCTGGAATGATGCCAGCTCTGGTGGTCACTAGAACATAGGAGGCTGTGTTATACAGGGTCAAATAATCAGGCTCCATCTATCTGAGGATACTCTACACAGCTCTCTAGGATAGGGTTGCCATATTTTAAGTAAAAACCAGGACACCCCAAAAGACCCCAAAATTGTTCATTTTAATGCGTAATTGAAACAACCATACACAGAGAAAGAAAATGTTCTTTCAGTTGTAAGCACATAAATTGATATTAAATCTGTAATAAATCATTTTAAATGGATAACTATATAAAGCCTTTGATAAAATCTCCATAAAAATAATGTCATTTTTATTTATACTTTATTTTAATCTATACAATCATGTTCCTTTTGTCCCATCTATATACATTTCTATTAAATCTGTAAAAAAGTGACTTTAAATGGATGAATAAATTGTTAAAGCTTTTGATAAAATCTATATCAAATAACAAATTATTGATGTAAAATTATATTATCGCGGTGTCAAATAATTCCAGTTTAAACATTTGCTTCCAGTAACTGACAAAGGGGAACCTTGTACAGTATCTTCAAATTGTGTTTTTATTTCTGCCTTGCATCTCTTAATTTCACTAACTGTAGAAATTTCTCCATCTTTGCAACATTCCACACCTTGTTAAACTGTCCTCTTTTGGTGGGAAATTGAGCAGATCACCATGTTGTCGCTAGCAGCAGTAGACAATTCCTACTGAAGTTAACAAACCTAACTTAGTCGTGTTCATTCAGTATCAATGGGTGTGCCCTGGGGTAAAACTAAGTTGAATATCACCCTAAGATTCCAGCAGGTTTCGAACCTTATTTCTCAAATTCCCAAACAATACTTACATGAAATTTAATGATAGGGAATAACCTATCATGCGGGTTCTGTATCTCTTACTCAGGACCGGTGCTGGGGATTTTGGCGCCCTAGGCGAGGGGGCGGGCCACGTGACGTCATTGCGCATGCCGTACGGTGCCCCGCCGCCTGCCCGCCGGGCGCCCCGCACCGCCGCGGTTTTCGCCGCTGGTTGGGGCGGCACCGGGGGGCCGCGGGGGGTGAGGGGCAGGCTGGCCAGTGCCCCCTCCATTTTGGCGCCCCCGCCACCGCGGTTTTCACCCCAAGCTTAAGTGCTCCGCCGCTGGTTGGGGCGGCGGGGGGTGGCGGCAGGGGGCGGGGTCAGGCTGGCCAGCGCCCCCTCCATTTTGGCGCTCTAGGCAACTGCCTAGTTCGCCTAAATGGATGCGCCGGCCCTGCTCTTACTAGTTTGGTGCCTATGGACTGACTTCCAAGTTAATGTTGGGGGTGGGGGAGAAATCTGTTGTAACTGTCACGATCCTGGCATTGAACTCCCCTCTTTGGGGAATGAGCTGTGGATTTGGAGTGGAAGGTGCATTGTAGGGGGTTGGACTAGATGGCCCTTTGGGTTCCTTCCAGTTCTATGAATCTATAGAACTGCCCTTGGGTCCAGCCCCAGATGTCCATTCCAAGACAGAAGCACTCGCAGCAGAGAATCCCATTGTGCCAGTACCTCTCTGGTCCAGGGAAGAAATGTCTCGCTCCCAGCTCAGAAGCCCTAGTGGAACTGAGGTTTCCTCTGCTGCATCAGAGACTGACTGCTAAAGCAGTCCAAGTCTCTTTTAAATGAAGAGGCTTTGATTGTGGAAAACAGCATTAGCTGCTCAGTAGAACCTCATCTCCTGTTTTAAGATTACAGGTAGGTAGCCGTGTTGGTCTGCCGTAGTCGAAACAAAATTTAAAAAAATTCCTTCCAGTAGCACCTTAAAGGTAAAGGTAAAGGGACCCCTGACTGTTAGGTCCAGTCGTGTCCGACTCTGGGGTTGCAGCGCTCATCTCGCTTTATTGGCCAAGGGAGCCGGCATACAGCTTCCAGGTCATGTGGCCAGCATGACTAAGCCGCTTCAGGCGAACCAGAGCTGTGCACGGAAACGCCGTTTACCTTCCCGCCGGAGTGGTACCTATTTATCTACTTGCACTTTGATGTGCTTTCGAACTGCTAGGTTGGCAGGAGCAGGGACCAAGCAACGGGAGCTCACCCTATCGTGGGGATTTGAACCGCCGACCTTCTGATCAGCAAGCCCTAGGCTCTGTGGTTTAACCCACAGCGCCACCCGCTTCAGTGTATCTGAAGAAGTGTGCATGCACACGAAAGCTCATACCAAGAACAAACTTAGTTGGTCTCTAAGGTGCTACTGGAAGGAACTTTTTTAAATCCTGTTTTAAGGCTCACTCTGGGGATTGCTAGTGCCGAAACAACATTTTAGCTCAGCTCTCATGAAGTCTCAAGCTGGAGCCCTCCATGGAGTGACCCAAGGTGCAAGCAAAGCCTTGCTTCTTGCCCTGCTTGCCCAAACCTGACTCCCTACCACAATGACTCAAAACAGAGCAGTCAAAAAATTAAAGTTGAACCAAGACAGGTGTGTACACACGTGTGTTTTCTGCAGTGCCCCACACCGCAGGTATCCTCCTAAAGGGGTCAAAAGTGTTTGGCTCCTGATCTAGGAATCATTACCCTCAGTCTCAATTGAATGCCTTTTGTGATGTCATCACATAGCCAAATTTGATGGGTTACATGGTAGTCGTCTTCGCAACATGCTCCCTGATTGGCTAGAATGACTAATCCTAGTACAGAGACACAGCTTTTTAAAACAAAGATTAGGCTTGCGTGAGCTCTCTTTGGCTCACTTTCGAATTGGACTTGGCAAATTTGAGCCTATTTTGAAAACAAAATGAGACAACAGCTCATTTCGCCCCCCCCTCCTCTTGCAAGCCCCGTTCCAAATATTTGGATTCTGCTGTGCTCGCAACAACATTGTCAGGAGCCTGGTGGGATCTGAATGCTTCTGTTTATACACACACACACACACACACACACACACACTGGTGAGACCATGTTCCTGTCCTACTGCTCCCTTCCCTCTGGCCTAGACTTGCAGTGGTGGCAACATCACCAGCAACACTGAAGAGGTCATTGTGGGTGGGTGGAACTCTATATATGCAGCCAATGCCACATGTGCATTTGCTGAATAAATGTCCGGTCTGCTAGGACTGGTAACAGTGAGTTATTTTGAGTTACAAAAATAACTGTGAACCATCCTAAGACCTCTGGGTACAACAACAACAACATGCTGTTAGAATTATTATTTATGCAATTATATGTGGAATATATCAAAGGGAGTGGGCGGGTCATCTTTTTCACCACCACCACTTCTAGCCCACCTTTTAGGGTGCATGCCACTTATGGAAACCAGTGGCCTGCCAGATGTTGTTGTATTTCAGCTTCAGTTATCCCTGATCATTGGGCATGCTGGCTGGGGGTTTGGAGTCCCACTAGCATCTGAGTGGCCACAGGTTCCGCCATCTCCGTGTGAGGTCTTTGCATTTGGCAGCTCCCAGATGAAAGGAGCTGTCCATGGTCCTGACAGTCTCAGCCACCTCAAGCAGCTGCCTGCCAACCTTGCTGCTTCTCTCGCTCCACCTTCCGGTGCTCCATCTTTCCTTTTCTTTTTTTGTTCCAACCTTTTCATCACTCAGCTGATGCTCGCAAACCGCCGTGTCCCATTTCTCTGCACTGCTGTTAGAGGCCGCTCATTGGAGAACTAATGAAGCTATTTTTCAGGTTTTTCTCCCTCCACTTCTTTGTCATCTCCATTGACAGCTCTGATTTGTAACCTCTGTCGGTCCATGACCTTCTCCCTCTGTTGGACACCTGATGGTGAAGAACATAGGAGCTGCCATGTTGGGTCAAAGCCATGGTCCATCTTAGCAGTGTGTTCCATCCTTCAGCAAAGGTGTGCTGGGTACCCTAGTGAAATTCACCAGCAAAACAGTGTTATGGGCTGAGAACCAGGACATAGGAGAAGCATCATTCAGACAACTGGATGGATTTAAACCAGAGAGTACTAAGGCAATGATAGAAACTATTATTATTATATAATAACAATATAATATCAGTGCTTTTGTGGTGGTGCTCACCAGTACAGTGTACCATCCATGTTTTTTTGCCACCTATGGCAGCCGTTATTTGTGGCACCCATGTCACTTTTATCAATATATGAGTAAAGGTAAAGGGACCCCTGACCATTAGGTCCAGTCGTGACCCACTCTGGGGTTGCAGCGCTCATCTCGCTTTATTGGCCGAAGGAACCGGTGTACAGCTTCCAGGTCATGTGGCCAGCATGACTAAGCCAGTTCTGGTGAACCAGAGCAGCGCACGGAAACGCCGTTTACCTTCCCGCTGCAGCGGTGCCTATTTATCTACTTGCACTTTGACGTGCTTTCGAACTGCTAGGTTGGCAGGAGCAGGGACCGAGTAACGGGAGCTCACCCCGTCACGGGGATTCGAACTGCCAACCTTCTGATCGGCAAGCCCTAGGCTCTGTGGTTTAACCCACAGCGCCACCCGCGTCCCCAATATATGAGTGCCAGCACTTTATTTTTTTTTTTTAAGTTGTTGTTAGCATTTGTATTACATTTCTAACCTTTTTAAAAATATTTATTGAATTTTATAGCAATTAATGATACGAATCTCATTCATCATGTTATTTGCAATTATTCTCCCTCCCCTCCTCTGGACTTCCCTCAACCCCCCCCCCCTGAGTTATTTAGTTTTATTTATCGTGTATTAAATTTCTAACCTGACCATCCTCCCAATGGAGTCCAGGGAGACAAATGCCAAAGTGGTTAAACAATGCCATTAAAAATAAAACAAAAACATCTTTAAGACCTTTAAAACAATTAAAAGCAGCTCAAAATATTAAGAGCCTCTAAAAACATGTCAATGTTCTACATCTAGGAATGCCACTCAGAGTTAAAGAAATGACTTGATTAGTAGTGTGAGATTTAATTAAGTTATTTTGCTATTAGTTAATAAATATGATGCACACACACAATTACATTATTACAATTTCCGCACAACCAGCAGGAGAAAATTTCAGGTTTTTAGATCACTGATTTAAAGAGCAACTAGCATGTTTTAAGGGGCTGGAGCAATTTCCCTATGAAGAAAGGTTACAACTTCAAAGGGGGAGGGTTAGGTTGGTTTAGAAAAAAAGGAAAGTGTGTAACGTGATGTAAAACGCTCCCCACAGCTCCCCACCTACTGCATTTCCCCTCATGAAAAAAAATACTCCTTTTTTGCAGAGGGGAGAATATTTTGGGGAAACTGGGAGGGTTGGCGGAAACCTCAATTCCTGGAAACCACAGGGGTGGGGAGAGGGCCCTTGTTCTTGAGCCCTGCTTGTGGGCTTCCAACAGGCATCTGGTTGGCCACCCTAAGAACTGGCCAACCAGCCACCAGAATTGGCCACCAGCCTGATCCAGCAGGTTCTTATGGGTGAGATTTTGGCTCAGTCTTAGGCTGCTCTTCTGACCTTGAGATAGGCTGGGATAGGGAACCTCAGACCTGGAGGCTGGATGTGGCCCCTCCATCCTTTCCGTCTGGCCCTATCCCCAGGCCACACCCTACTGGACTTGCTTCACCTCCTGGGTGTTTTCGTTTGGCTGGGATGTGCCCTTGAGCTTCTTCCTTGCCTGGATGGAGGAGGAGGTGTGTGTGTGTGTGTGTGTGTGTGTGTGTGTGTGTGTGTGTGGACTGTACAATAAGTAACAGTTACATTATTTGCTCCATCTAATTTAGCCTCTGGTCTTGCCCACCACTGGCGCGTTGGCTGCTTGGCAAGGAGGGCTGCCCTCCAGCTGAACAATGCATGGTTTGGTTGGTACACAACCCAGTCTGGCAGGTGTTTCCCCATCCCCAGGAGATGGCAAGCAGGTGCCAGCAGCTCATCCCTGGCAACAGTTGCTGGCAAAACAGTGATGGTTGTTTCCCTGACTTATTTTTTTCCAGCGCATCTCTAGAGCTTCCAGAGGTTACATCACAATCTGATTTCCACCCACCCTGTGGCTCATGGGAACTGGGGGAAGGGTTATGTCAGTTGCCCCCCATTCTGCTCTTTTATTATTGGTTAACGTTGTTCTGAACACTGACCCACACCTCCTGAGTTCTTGTTCCAGGTGTGACCTGTCTGTGTGTTTGTGATGAGGATCAAGATTCACAGGCGTGCTGTTGATTTCCAAAAAGCGTTTGCTAGACTGGAATTAGTCATTACTGGCTGAAATCCCACCGCTTTCAACAGGGGTTGAGTTGCTACAAATTGTAGGTGGGTTAAGAAGGACTGGCCCTACCATTGTAGGCAGTGAAGGGGGCTGCCTCTGGAGCAAGTGCTATGGGCTGCGGAACAGATGGAACTGTGGGTGTCATGCAACCTGCCCTGCCCTCTCATGGGACAGAGATGTCATCCAATTGATAGAGTTGAAGTGTGATTCAATGGCCAGTCTGGATGGCTTTTGTTGTTGTTGGCGTCTGTCTGTCTCAGGAGACAATGGAGGAATACACCTTTGGGGGGTGAGGTCAAGCTTTCGGGTGGTTGCAGCACCTGCTGTGGCTGTGGAGACCGATGCAGGAGAAACATGTTTTGTTGCAGCAGGGGCAGATGAAAGCAACCGGTTGTGCTGCTGCAGATGCACCCGGGCATTTCTTCTCTCTGCAGCCATTCCTCCTCTGATCACGCTATGGATACACAACTTGACTGCCTGTCTCCAGGCACTTTGGTCGTCTGCAAGGGATTCCCACATGGCAGGGTTGATGTTTCCAGGGTTGATGTTGCCAGCCTTTGTGTTTGCAGACATTTGGAGCGGAGAGGATGTCATCTTGCCCTTGGCCTCTGCAGAGATTTGGCAGGGATCCTGAGAAGAGCTCTGTCGAATCGAGCCAATGGCCCATCTAGTCTAGCATCATATTCTTACATACCTGTGGGAAGCCTGCAAGCAGGACATGAGCTCAAGAGCATTCTGTGATTCCCAGTAACTGGTACTCAGCGTCACAATGCCTATGAAAGAGAAGGCATCGCTCGGGGACTTTTTCTAAAATGCCAACAGACCTTGGCGGCTGTTCATTTTTTATTTTTCATTAGCAAGTCACCTTAATGATTCTCCGGACTTTTTTTGTTTTAATTGTCTTTTATGTTTTAGCTTTGTACATCACCCCAATATTTATTTGACATGGCGGCGTAGGAATACTTCTACAAATATATAAAGGGGAAACTTTGGCTCCAACAGCAGGTCTCACTTTGTTGCTGAGGGTCTTGGGTCTGCGTTTCCCCACCTTCTCTGTGCCCCTTCTGCTCCTTCGGCGCTGGAATCCCAGCGTGGCTGAAGCCCGCGTTGCATTAGGAGGCGAGCTTACATCCCTGTCGCTGCCGTGACCCCATTCTGTCAAGGGCCAGTGGGTTACAGCCGGGGAGCTCTTTTAATTAAATCTAGCTGGCAAGTGGGGAAGGGAGCTTCAGCGCTCCCATCTGTTAGTTAAAGCTGTCAGCCTCGCGAGCTGCTCGAGGCCGAACGGCGGATTTGGGTCACGCCTGAGGGTGGCAGGCAGTTGAGCGCGCTCAGTGAAGACGAGGGAGGTTGTGAGCAGAGGCAGCCTCTCCCCTCCCCACCCCACCCCACCCCACCCCCCATCAGTGTGTGTAAACCTCAGAATCTCCCTGCAGAAAATAGGGGGCAAGGTGGGGGGGGGGGAATCCCTGCACTCGAGCTGAAATGTATTTGCTGCTCCAAAATGTCTGGCAGTGGTTTCTTCTCGGCGCATCCAATGCGCTCCGGTTTTATCAGTTCTGTGCCAATACTGACATGTGGAGAGGAGCCAGTTTTGCAACAGTTTCATCAGAATACAAAGGGCTTGTGCCCCTTCCGATGATATTTTGGGGTGGGGGTGGGGAGGAAATAGCATTGCAAACTGTTTGAGGAATTGCTCGATTCTCTGTAGCTACGATCACCCGCGCGCCAAGCAGGAAGCGCTGTCTTTCCTCTGCTGGGCTTAATTTTCCCAGCTTATTTCATCAATGCACTCCGTGGTGGAGAGAAATTGAATTTCCCTGAAGTTTTGTGGGGGGGTCTTTGTGTTTTGCTTCACCTTGGCCATTTGGACCTGCTTTAAAACCAAGAGGGTGTATTTTGTTTTGTGCTTTGAAATCATTCGGGTGTTGGCTGTAGGATTTCTGAGGCAGCCTCCAAGCTAAGTTTCCTGGGCCAGACTGCCATGGGAACAACACTTCAATACATAGCATTTTATTTTATTTTACACTACAAAAAATGGGGTGCTCAACCACATAGTTCAGGAAGCCAGCTCATTAAAAAGCTGGGGGGGGGGGAATCCCTTCCTCTCCAAAAGCAGGTCCCAATCCCTTATTTCTTGGGAAGGGGGAGGCTGGGGACATGTCTTTAACACCAGCATACAGCAAATATGTCTGGCTACATGTCTGTAACTGTTGGAATTCCATCATATCCAGTCTGCTGTCCCTGACTGACTGGGATCATTTGACAAGGGATGAAATAGAGGAGAGTGAAATGACAGGCAAGGGCGTGTGGCAAATGAGAGATGCTGGATGCAAATAGTTTCAAAAAGACATGAAAATTGCAGTAGTAGTGACTTCTTTCCCCCACCCCAAAGAGTCCCCCTGAAAATATATTTTTAATTATTACTATTATTTATTAAATTTGTATACCACCCTCATCCAAAGACCACAGGGCAGCTCAGAAACATAAAAATACAAAAGGAAAACACAAAATACATAAGAAAACAATAACAAAACAAGCCAATAACCCCCCCCCCTTCCCAAAGGCACATTTAAAAGGCCACAGGGTGTTAATCAGCTTCCTCAACCTCAGCCTTCCAGATGTTTTTGGCCTACAACTCCCATGATCCCTAGCTAGCAGGACCAGTGGTCAGGGATGGTGGGAATTGTAGTCTCAAAACATCTGGAGGGCCGAGGTTGAGGAAGCCTGGTTTAACCTCTGGGTTGCTAGTAAAACTGAATTACGGTGTTGTAAAATGATGCATGACTAAAAAGTGTGTCACCATAAAAAGTTTGGGAAACTCTGCCCTGAGGGTTCATGAAGGACCATGTGATCCCATATGAACCCTCCTCAACCTCCTAAGAGCTTGGTCCAAGGTCTTGCTCATCGCTTTCCCCCACCTTCCAAAGCGAGCTGAGGGCAAGAATGAATGAAGCCTTTTGAAGATTCCTGCATTGAAGGGGGTTGGACTAGATGACCCTTGAGGTCCCTTCTGACTGTACAATGCTATGATTCATATAGCCTGCTAATGTTGTTCTTCTTTGGCGAGGGGGGTGAATCTAAGGATGGCGCAGCTTCTCCTCCTGCTTTTTCAAGGGATATGCTGGAGCTGCTGTTTCTGAACTGCACGTATTGATCACTTGATTTGTTATTGTTAAGCTTTCATTGTGATGCTATATTTTGTTAGCTGCCTCGGGAATTGCCAAGATGAAGAGGGTAGAAATATTCAAAATAAATCAATATGTCAGCGCTGTGATGTGAGCCACTGTGTGCTTGCCTCGGCACCCATTTTAATGGCTGCTCAAACAATACGTTGGTAAACAACTCACTCATTTATTACAGTGACATTGTAAGGCCCCAACACATTCTCCTTCAAACGGGAATACCCTATGAAAGGGTGGCCTTGTGCTTAGGGAAGAAGAGGCACCCACCAGCATTTCTGAACAGGGCCAGAATTCTTTTCTACCCGTGCAGAGTTTTTGTTTACCACCTTTTTGAAACAAAGGTGGTAAACAAAGGTGGTAAACTTTTCCTCCAAGGGGCTCAAGGCATTGTTTTTCCCCACACTTCCCATTTTCTCCTCACAACCACCCTGGGAGTAGCTTAGGCTGAGAGGCTGCAACTGGCCCAAGGTCACCCAGCTGGAGCTGATAGGAGTTGGAGTCCCAAGAACATTTGGAGGGCCACAGGTGAGCTAGTCTTGGAATAGACAACGCTGGGACAGGTGGACCCGTAAAAAGATAAAAGAAGCACCTGCTGGACCAGGCCAGTGGCCCCTCTAGACCAGCAGCCTGTTTGCTCCATGGCCAACTTAGATGCCTATGGGAAGCCTGCAAGCAGGATATGACCGCAAGAGCCCTCCTTGCTTCTGTGGATTTCCAGCAACTGATATTCAGAAACATTGCTGCCTCTGACAGTGGAGGGGGGACATAGCTTTCTCCTCCATCAATATGTCTATAGCAGGGGTCCCCAAACTAAGGCCTGGGGGCCAGATGCGGCCCAAGGGGCTCGTTTATCCACCTCCCGGAGACCCCCGGAGACCCCTGGCACCCCCCCGCCTGCTGCCGCTGCCCCCTCTTACTGGCACGGCACGGCTGCCCATCTCTGGGTTGATGTGACACCGGAAATAGCGTTTGCGCATGCGCAAAACTTCATTTTCGGGTCCACGGAGGACCATGCGCACGCTCACAAGCTATTTCCGGTGCCATGTCACGCCGAAAATGACGTTTGCGCGTGGAAAAAGCGAGTGCGCTCATGTATGGGCGCGCGCTCCCCTGCCCTCCAGCCTGCCGCGCGATCATCGCCGGAGGAACCGGCCCACCGCGCGGTGAGTCTGGGGACCCCTGGTCTAAACCTCCTGTAAGGCCATCCCAATTTGTGGCTGTCATTCCATCTTTTGTGTTGGTGAATTTCATAGTTTAGCTATGAGCTGCATGTCTGTCCTGAATCTTCCACCATTCAGCTTTGTCGGAAGCCCTTGCGTTCTAGTGCTGAGTGTGTGAGAGAGAATACTTTTCTTTACCCACTTCCTCCAAACCATACACCATTTTACACGTCTCCATCATGCCTGGGCTTGGTATGATGCAGCTATAGGGAAGGGATTGGCGAGGGGGGGACCAGGAAGCGGACAGGGGCAGAGTATAGCTTCCAACTCAAAAGAAGTAATTGTATCTCCCTATTCTGCCTTGGTTAGAACCAACCTAGAGCACTGCATCACAGTGCTGGGCACCTCAGGTTAAGAAGGATATTGACAAGCTGGAACAGGGGTAGGCAACCTTCGGCTCCCAGATGTTTTGGGACTACAACTCCCATGATCCCTAGCTAACAGGACCAGTGGTCAGGGATGATGGGAGTTGTAGTCCCAAAACATCTGGGAGCCGAAGGTTGCCTACCCCTGCTGCTGGAACATGTTCAGAGGAAAGTGACCGAGATAGAATCATAGACTTGGAAGGCACAACAAGCGCCATCTAATTCAACCCCCTGCAAGGCAGGAAACTTTCACCCATCGTGGGGCTCAGACCCACAACCCTGAAATTAAGAGCCTTATGCTTTACTGACTGAGCTACCAAGGCATGAGGAAGGGTCTGGAAAGCAAGCCTGATGAGGAACGGTTGAGGGAGTTGAATATGTTTAGCCTGGAGAAGAGGACACTGAGAGGTGATATGATAGCCATCTTCAAATATCTCAAGGGCTGTCACATGGAAAGTGGAGCAAGGTTGTTTTCTGCTGCTCCCGGAGGGTAGGACTCAAGGCAATGGATTCAAGTTGCGAGAAAGGAGATTCTGATGACACATTAGGAAGCACTTTCTGGCAGAGAGAGCTGTTTGACAGTGGAACAGACTCCCTTGGAAGGTGATGGACTCTCCTTCGCTGGGAGTTTATTTGTTTATTTTTTTAAGCAGAGGTGGGATGGCCACCTGTCAGGGATTCTGTAGCTGCGATTCCCGCATTGCTGGGCGTTGTACTAGACTAGATGATCCTTAGTGTCCCTTCCAGCTCCGCAGTTCTATGATTCTATGAGACTTAAGCAGCTCTCCAGCAAACACCTCCCACCTCGTCGCTTTGCACCTTGTAGTGTAAACTTCAGCACCTCGGGCAGCTGTGACGATAAAAGCCGTGTGCTCGAACGGGAGGCATCTCTGGTCCTGTAACACTGCCTAGCGCTGTGAAAAGCTTTGCATTGTGGATGGCGCGGCGGCGGCGGCACTTCCGCCTCCCTCCCGCTGGTGCCTGAATGGATTGTCTCCACTGGGCTCGTTTGATCTCGACGTGTGAACCGCTTCGGAGTGGCTGGGAGGACTGCGAAAGGAGTGTGTGTGACTCAGCGGAGTGGGAGGCAGTGGGTAGGATCATACCGAAGGGGCGGGGGAGACCTCAGGTCAGAAAGCGGTGATCTCATGGCAATTAGCTCAGAGGACGAGTCCTCTCGGGAAGGGCTGGGGAGGGGGAGAGGTTTGCCAAGATCCCGAACCTGCCAAAAAAAAAAAAAAGGCCCTGCAAGGCGGGCAGGAAGCCATTCTAGCAGAGAGCTGGTGAATGCAAAACACATATAGCTACACATGCTAAAGCTATTTTTCGTCATCTGCGTACTATCCCTTGCTTTTTCCTAACAAAGTAAAAAATAAAAAAATTCCTTCCAGTAGCACCTTAGAGACCAACTAAGTTTGTTCTTGGTATGAACTTTCGTGTGCATGCACACTTCTTCAGATTTTTCCTGTAGGACTAATTACAGTTGTTAACAGTCGTCAACAGGTTTATCATACCCATTGAGCCAATCACCCATCTCCTGCTACCCTTCTGAGAAAAATCCCACCCCACCCTCCCACTAAATATAAGGGTCTGGTGACTTTGTTCCAGTGTATCTGAAGAAGTGTGCATGCACATGAAAGATATACCTAGAACAAACTTAGTTGGTCTCTAAGGTGCTACTGGACTATTTTTTAATTTTTTATTTCGACATATAGCTAGGGTAACATTAGAGTCTCTGGAGAGCAGGGGGGCTGTATCAGGACTGACAAAAGGAAATGAACTCTCCTTCCTGGGAGGTTTCTAAGCAGAGGTGAGGTGGCCACCTGTCAGGGATTCTTCAGATGCGATTCTCGGGTTGCAGGGTGTTGGGCTACACCAGGGGTCCCCAAACTTACCCCGCTTCGGGCAAGTTCCTCCGGTGCCAATTTCATGGTGGGCCGGAGGGTGGGGGAGTGCACGCCCATCCGCTATTTCTGGCGGGGCTGCCAGTCTCCGGGATGGTGCAGCACCGGAAATAGCTTGTGCACATGTGCAAGCATCATTTCTGGCGCACACTGACCCGGAAGTGCACCGGAAATTACGCTTGCGCATGAGCACAAGCTATTTCCAGTGCTGCGGCATCCCGGAGATGGGCAGCCGCGCTGCGCCACACTGGTAAGAGCGGGTGGCGGCAGAGGACTCCAGGGGTCGTCGGGGGCCGGAAAATTGGCTCGCTCGGGCCGTATCCAGCCCACGGGCCTTAGTTGGGGGACGTCTGGGCTAGACGACCCTTTGGGTCCCTTCCAACTCTACAATTCTATGGAAAGAAAGTCCTTCTTCAGACAGCTATGGAATTACTGCAAGAGGTAGTGATGGCCACCAGCTTTGAAAGAGGGTTAGACAAATGCATGGAGGTGAGGTGATCAGTGGCTACTAGCCAGGATGGCTAAATTCTCCATCTGCTGCTGGAAGCTGTATGTGTCTCTGAAAGGCAGTTCTTGGGAGTCACAGGCGGGGAGAGTTACTGTTGCTCTCAGGCCCTCCCATGGCCATCTGCGTGGACTCTATGAGGGCAGGACGCTGGGCTAAATGGGGTCTCACAAAGTCCAGCAGTTTTTCGAACACCTGCTCAGATTGTGAAGCTCACACAGGATGCTTGCTTGTCAGAATGGAGTGTGTGTGTGTGTGTGTGTGTGTAGAAAGTAGCTGTATTAAAACCAATTTGCACTAAACGCAATCACTTACAACCTTTAAAGCAAATGCAACACTAGCCTAGCTGATCTTGCCCCACCAAAAGCAGCCACAGATACTTAAAAACTCTTCAAACTTAAGGCCAAAAGCCTGGGGCAAAAATGGCCCTGAACCCAAGACCAGGCAAAGAGGGTGCCAGGTGAGCTTCTCTGGGGAGAGCCTTCTGTATGAAGTTGAAGCTGACATTTGACAGCACCTCCCACTTTTGCCACTAGCTCTGCTCACCACTGACATGTAACCCCAGAAAGGAACATGGCCCTCAGGTTGAAGAGGGCTCCCCACACCTGCTTTGTATACAGGTCTATACCCCCATCTCTACCCACTCCCAAGATGTCAAGGGATGGCTGCTTGCTTCTTCTTTTTCTCCCTGAGCTCCCAGTGAGATTCGATGACTTCCTTGAAGGTAGTGGACCTTCCTTCACTGGAGGTTTTTCAACGGAGGTTGGATGTCCCTGTGTCAGGGATACTCTAGCTGTGATACTCTAATGTTGCAGGTGTGGGAATGTTTGGGAACGTGGATGGAGATTTATAATTTAATATATCTCATCCTAACTTGTGCTAACAAGTTCAACTAGCAGAGTAACATTCCCTTTTAAAATACACACAGCGGAAGTTGCTTTGATTCGCTAGAATCAGCTTAATCTAGTTTCCTGGTTTGTCACTATATTTCCCCTTAGTCCCTCTTAAATAAGACACAACACACGTCTTCTATAAAAAGGTATAAAATGTTTACTCACATATATGCAGCTCAAGACAAATCCCAAAGAAGGCAGGCTTGTTCTTAGTAAAGATATTTACAATTAGAATCTCCCCATTGTGGGAGAGAAATCTACTAGGCCCCAGTTGGCTGGAAGCCAACTGAGCATCCTCCTCGCAGTTCGAGTGAAAGAGTGGAATGGAAATGGCCGCTGACCTGTAGGTTCTTTGTTCTTACCTTCCCAGGTGAAGCCACTCCCACATTTAGTTGCAAGAGGAAATTGTCTCAATCCATGTGACCAGGAAGTTGTGGCTGGAGGACTGAGGCAATCTCCACTATCTGCTCTAGCATTGTTGTACTTGACTGCTCTAGTGTTTACATCCCACAGCAGGGAGTTGGACTACATGACTCTTGGGGTCCTTTCCAACTCTACAGTTCTTTTAAGGTGTAGGGTATCCAACAAAGTTTTGCTCCGAGAAGACTCACTGAAATGGATGAACCTAAGTTCAGCCTATTTATTAACTTCAGTGGGTCTTCTCTGACTAGGACTAGGGAGCTGGGTATGTTCAGTACTATTCCGCTAGAGGAAGAGGTGCCATAACTGAGTTCTGGCTTTAAAAAAAATGCCCTGAGTATGTTTAACCTGGGCAAGAGGAGACTGAGAGGTGATATGATAGCCATCTTTGAATATCTGAAGGTCTCTCACGTGGAAGATTGGAGCAAGCTTGTTTTCTGCTGCTCCAGAGGGGAGGATCCCAACCAATGGATTTAAATTGCAAGAAAGGAGATTCCAACATCAGAAAGAACTTACCGGAGCGTAAGAGCTGATCGGCAGTGGAACGGATGAACTTGGAAGGTGGTAGCCTCTCCTTCATTGATGGTTTCTAAGCAGAGGTTGGATGGCCATCTGCCAGGGATTCTTTAGTTGTGATTCCTGCATTGTATGGGGTTGGACTAGACGACTCTTGGGATCCCCTCCAACTCTACAATTTGATGATTCGATGACTATCACTGGATGCAACCCATAATCTGGGCTTTGAGCTAACCCCGCCTCTCCAAAGCCCCCGACCAACCCTTCCTAGCCAAATTGCATCTCATCACGACTCTTAAGAAGCCAATAAGCATGAAAGGGTATGTGGGTTTTTTCTTCTTCCCCAGAACTCTTCCTTGGGATGATAACAATGCTGCCTCTTTGTTGACAAGCCCAAAGGAAGATGAAAGGAACAGAGATAGATGTGGGGCTCGCTGGGATTCTGTGTGCCGCATTCACTATGGCACCTGTCAGATGCCCAGTGCTTATAATTAATTCAAATTGGCTGGGATGTGGGAGCTGTCATATCAGCACTAGACTAGCTGCAGGGCTATCAACAACAAACAAAAGAAAGGGGGATGGGGAGAGAACGCCAGCCTCTGTGTGGGTGGGTGGGTGGGCTGGCAGGAGTGGAAGATGTCTATAGTCAAGACTGTGGGAGTCAGCACCAGAGCTCTTTTGATGCTGCATTTCTCACTGACAAACCAGGACCGCATAACTGGAGGTGGGAAGCAGGATGGATGGGCAAGAAAACCCTCATTACGCTGATCACCGAAATAGTCCATGGGCCAGATGGTTGGTGGAGGATGTCAGGGCCACCAGTAGGAGGAGCCTGTGAACCTTTCACTCATGGAAATAGGGATGGGCTGATAACCCACCAACCCCAGTGCTGATGCCAAGAGTCAAGGCCCCTCCCTCTCAATTATTCCACATCACTGAAGACTCTTATTCTCATATTGGTATGTCATTCTTCATTTACCAGCTGCAGAAGCCTGTCCTCCCTATTGACTTAAAAGCCAACAAGCCAATGGAGGTGTCTTTTAATAATAATAATAATAATAATAATAATAATAATAATAATAATGTTTATTTGTTTATTTTGCAAAGAGCAAACATGAACAATGTAGGAAAAAGAAAACCACAGCAACAAAGCATGTCAGTTCATAATACTCTAAGGAAAAGAAGACACCTGTAATCTTAAGCAAAAAAATAAAAATAAATGAAGAAAAATGCATTGGGGGGGGGGGTGAGAGGAGTATATATTGGGAGGGGGGAGGCTCCAGAAAAGCCCACACAGTGAAAATATCATGCAAACAGCTCTAACCAGGAGTCTTATATTTCTGTGTATTTAGTCTCTATCTTCCCTCCAAGTAGAAGTGACTCTTTTGCTGCAAAGGAAGAAAGGTCCTCCAACCAATAGGGGGAGCTGTTTGATCCTTCCCATATTGTAAAGGCCAGACTCTTGGCCACCTATAAAGTGTGCAGGGTCCAGCTGCAATTCCCCTTAGTCAGATTCCAGGAGTGCCCAGGATATAATGGACAGCATGAACATCAGAAGGTTTTCAGGGATGTCAAAGGTATATTTGGGGAGTGGGGGAGTCATTGATCTAGATCAGTGTTTCCAAAACTTGGGTCTCCAGATGTTTTTGGACTACAACTCTCATCATCCCTGACCACTGGTCTTGCTAGCTAGGGATGATGGGAGTTGTGGTCCAAAAAACAGCTGGAGACCCAAGCCTGGGAAACACTGATCTAGAGCGAGGGTAGCTAATATGGTGCTTTCCAGATGGCTCTGGCACCCTGGTGTGGCAGGATAAATCTCTGTTTTTGGTCCCTCGCACCCCACATCTTCCCCAGCAGTTCCAAGGGGCAGCTCCCAAACCCTGAGCCCCAGCACTCTCCTCCACCCCACAAGGCTTCAACAGAATCTCCCCACAAAGAGAGTCTGTGCCGTTTGTGTTCTTGGAGCAACATCTGGGTTGAGGATGGGGATTCCCAGAGAGATGCTGAGAATAGATTGACCTAAATGTGCAAATGGATGGAGCCTGGGGAATTAAGAGGACAGATTAAGGTCAGGGCTTCGTGCTGTGTGTGTGTGTGTGTGTGTGTTTGGCTCTGTGTTTTCTTTCACTTAATCTGGGCAATCCTTTACAAGCAAACCTCCACCTTCACTTCAGTGGGACAGTCCTCTGAGTCATAAGAAACAGCCTTCTGCTAAATAATCAGATGGTGGGTCCATCTGGAGCATATTATTATTATTATTATTGTCATTATTATCATCATCATCTTCCACACACATGTCTCAAGGCAATGTACAGAATTCAATAAAAGCAGCTTAAAAACAATTTAAAGCAACACAGAAAATAAATTTAAAACCAATGCAAAATAGACACCCATGGCAGGGACCTTTTTTATCTCTCTGGAAAAGCTTGTGGGAATAAAAAGGTTTTTCCGTTGTTTCTGGAAAGTGCACATAATGGGTGGGGCGCCTGTCCTATCTCAGAGCAGACCCCCCCCCCGAAATTAATAAAGATGACTTAGGTCCATTAATTTCAACCCCCAGGGTTGTTGTGATGATAAAATGGAGAGGTGAGCATATATGTGAACCATATATGCCAACTTGAGCTCCTTGGAGGAAAGGTGGGGTATAAATGTGATAAATAATAATAGGCGGAAGGATAGCTCAGTCGGTAAGAGCATGAGACTCTTAATCTCTGACTCGTGGGTTTGAGCCCCATGTTGGGCAAAAGATTCCTACATTGCGGGGGGTGGACTAGATGAGCCTCATGGTCCCTTCCAGCTTTAAAATTCTGTGATTCCATGAAACAGGGCTAGGAGGTGCCAGGGATTTGGCAGTGGCCCAACAGGTCTTGGTGATTGCCTGGCAATGCCAACCCTAGAAGATGGTCCTGCTTGGAGACCTTTGAATCGGAGGCTCTGCAAGGCATCAAATAAGAAACACTCTGGGGGCTGCGTTGCCCCCCCACCCCCAATTCTATTCCTCCCTGGAAGGTCCTTCTTGTGCCTCGAGAACCCCAAGCCAAAATGGAGAATTTAACTGAGAATAAGGTTATGGTTTTGAAAGGAAAGCGAACGGAACATTAAGATGCATAAGGGAGGGTGGGTGGGTGACGGAGAACAGTGGAGGAAATATTACAATGCCATTATGTAAATCGGCAGATTGCCCTTATCTAAGGCTGCACCATGCTTTGCACCCGTCATGGCATCTAAAAAAGCAGCAGCAGCAGCTAATTGACAAATTGGGGTGAGTTCGGGGAATGGCAGCAGGGTAGATTAAGTGTCTGGAGAAACACCCAGACAATCATATTATTTACCATTTCAATAACGGCTTTCTGAGCAGTGCTGAAACAAACAGCATTTTCCAGTGTGTTTTTTCTTCTTCTTTTCATTATTATTTCAGATTCGAGGAATGCAATTTGCATTTTTCCCACTCCGCTTATTCACACAGTTGCTATTCTGAATAATGCCAGGATCCAAAAGGCAGTGCTGTCATTTCGCTGACTGAGGAGATGCTCAGAATTGTATGCCCTCCTTTCCACTTTTAGAATTAGTGCTGGGAGGAATGTAAGGACATAAGTAGAGCTTGCTGGATCATGCCCATGGCCCATCTAGTCCAGCATTCTGTTCTCATAGTGGCCAACCAGATGCCCCAGGCAGATGATCCAGTGGGGCAGGGCTCCCCTTATCTTCATATATTATCATTCTCCATTGGTCCACTGAATAAATGTGCTTTACTGTATTAGGCTGCAGGTAAGGGGAAAGTTTAAAAGGGTTTAAAAGGGGAAAGTTTAAAAGGGACCCAGGTGGCGCTGTGGGTTAAACCACAGAGCCTAGGGCTTGCTGATCAGAAGGTCGGCGGTTCGAATCCCTGCGATGGGGTGAGCTCCCGTTGCTCGGTCGCAGCTCCTGCCAACCTAGCAGTTCGAAAGCACATCTAAGTGCAAGTAGATAAATAGGTACCGCTCTGGCGGGAGGGTAAACAGCGTTTCCGTGCGCTGCTCTGGTTCACCAGAAGCGGCTTTGTCATGCTGGTCACATGACCTGGAAGCTGTCTGCGGACAAACGCCAGCTCCTTGGCCTATAGAGCGAGATGAGCGCCGCAACCCCAGAGTCGGACACGACTGGACCTAATGGTCAGGAGTCCCTTTACCCTTTACCTTTAAGCGGAAAGTTAGACCAGTCTGACGGGATGGTTCCCTTCACTAAGCCACTGAACAAGCCCGTGTCTCAATTTTTTCAGCCACCAGCTTGCAGGGATGTAAAAAGGCATTGCTTTCCATTGCACCCCATATGTTCCGCACGCAGGAGCATTTCCGTTCTGCTTCAATTCGGATTCTGCAAAAGCAATGCTATTCGGCTCACTGTTCACTGTGGCCAAATTTAATAACATAATGAATTGTGTGATTGCAATGTGATTCCACGCCACTCTTTTCAACATGAAGGGGGGAAAGGCATCAGTGATGTACCGAAAGAAATAACGACAGTGAATAGCAGATTTGGGGGAGGGGAGGGGGGGAGGAAATGACAAGAGCAGATACCGATCACATCTCCCTACCTGATTTCCGTTCCTGTTTGCAGACAGACACACAAGCTGATGCAATTTCCGGGACTGCTTCCCATTTTGATGGAATTCTCTGACAACCCTATTAGCTTGACAAGAGTCTGAATGGCTCTATACTGAAAAGAATAGTCCATGGTCCTAGTGCGGCGGCAGAGGAGACACCTTGGATCAGGAATTGCTTAAGTAGCAGGAAGCAGAGAGTAGGAATAAATGGACAGTTCGCTGAATGGAGAGATTGAGAAAGTGGAGTCTCCAAGGATCAGTATTGGGACCCATGCTTTTTAAACAATCTAGAGCAGGCATCCCCAAACTCGGCCCTCCAGCTGTTTTGGGACTACAATTCCCATCATCCCTGACCACTGGTCCTGTTAGCTAGGGATGATGGGAGTTGTAGTCCCAAAGCAGCTGGAAGGCTGAGTTTGGGGGTGCCTAATCTAGAGTGAGAGGGACGCGGGTGGTGCTGTGGGTTAAACCATAGAGCCTAGGGCTTGCTGATCAGAAGGTCAGCGGTTTGAATCCCTGCGACGGGGTGAGCTCCCATTGCTGTGTCCCTGCTCCTGCCAACCTAGCAGTTCGAAAGCATGTCAAAGTGCAAGTAGATAAATAGGTACCACTGCAGCGGGAAGGTAAACAGCATTTCCGTGCGCTGCTCTGGTTCGCCAGAAGTGGCTTAGTCATGCTGGCCACATGACCCGGAAGCTGTACGCCGGCTCCCTCGGACAGTAAAGCGAGATGAGCGCCGCAACCCCAGAGTTGGTCACGACTGGACCAAATGGTCAGGGGTCCCTTTACCTTTAATCTAGGGTGAGCAATGAGGTGGCCAAGGTTGCAGATGGTACTAAGTTGTCCAGGGTCCTTGAAACAAAAAGAGGATTGTGAAGAGCTCCAAAGTGCACTACACACTTGATCTTAGCCAAAAGGCCGAGAAGCGATCCAAAGTGACTTCTCCAAACTGAATGAATGGGCGGTAAAATGGCAAATGCATTTCAGTGTAAGTGTAGCATGATGCACGTCGAGGAAAAATAAAATCTTAATTTCATACATACAAGCATAGGGTCTGAACTGGCAGTGACTGACCAAGAACAAGATCTTGGGGTCCTAGTAGTTAGGTTGGTGAATATGTTGGCCCGGTGGGCTTCAGTGATGAAAGGGGAGAATTCCATGCAAGGAATCATTAGGAAAGGAATTGTAAATAAATTCTGCTGGTATCCTAATGTCATTGTACAAATCTATGGTGCACCTGCATTTGGAATACTGTGTCCAGTTGTGGTCATAATTTATATCTAGGGCTGGGAAGAAAAATAAGCTAAAGAAATGGTATGAGCTTTCGTGTGCATGCACACGAAAGCTCATACCAAGAACAAACTTAGTTGGTCTCTAAGGTGCTACTGGAAGGAATTTTTTTATTTTGTTTTGACTATGACAGACCAACACGGCTATCTACCTGTAACTAAAGAAATGGGTTAATTGCCTTGACTTACATTTGCACTCTCATCCGTTCCCAGAATCATCTGTTCCAAATATCCAGAGGTGCTGGATTTGATTTATTAGAATTAAAAGATATTAATTTCTATGGTGAGAAGGAATCATTTGTGAGTGGATGTGATTTGCATATTTGCTTGCTTTGGTGTGTGTGTGTGGAACATTTGAATATTCATCGAGGTATGAATATTTTTGTGGCAGCTTAAGAGCTGGGATAGCATTGTAGTGTAATGGGTAATTCTATGCATGTTTACACACAGGTATAATTCACACTGAGTCCAATAGGGCTGACTCCCATGTGAGATGTGAGAATGCATAGGTAGTATAGCCTTACTTCCCAGCAAGCGCGCCTAGGTTTGCAACCTGAGCTATGACCAGAAAGTCCTGGGTTCAAATCTTTCCTCTCTACCATAAAAACCCTAGGTGCCTAAGTAAGCTACTTATATCAGCCTCCGCAATAGATGGAGCAATCGGTCCATTTCAGCTTTTCCCCATTTCTCTTTTTTCTTGACCTAAATTCTGTTCCTCACATTTCTGCAGCAAATGCTTTTAAAAAAATCGTTGTGAAAACTTGTCAGCGTTTTAATGCCTATTTCTGCTAATAAGCCCACTTTTGTAAGCAGCTTTGACTAATATACACCTTCTTATGAGCCATGGGGATGCGGGTGGCGCTGTGGGTTAAACCACAGAGCCTAGGGCTTGCCGTTCAGAAAGTCGGCGGTTCGAATCCCCGCGATGGGGTGAGCTCCCGTTACTCGGTCCCAGCTCCTGCCAACCTAGCAGTTCGAAAGCACATCAAAGTGCAAGTAGATAAATAGGAACCGCTCTGGCGGGAAGGTAAACAGCGTTTCTGTGTGCTCCTCTGGTTCGCCAGAAGCGGCTTTGTCATGCTGGCCACATGACCCAGAAGCTGTACGCCGGCTCCCTTGGCCAATAATGCGAGATGAGCGCCGCAACCCCAGAGTCATCGGTGACTGGACCTAATGGTCAGGGGTCCCTTTACCTTTACCTTTACCTTTATGAGCCATAGAGTAAGCACTTATGGTCTTGTGCCAGCCCTGCCTGTAAACATCTGGTCATCCACTATGATTAGAGAGTGCTGGGCTGAATTAGCATTGCCTCCTAATTCTGCCCTGATTTGTTCAGCGTTCTAAATGCCATAACAAATTGCCCGGGGCGGGGGGGGGAGTGATTTCATTCAGCCTTATGACCTACTTCGCAGAGTTGTTGTGCAGATGTGTGGGAAGTGCATTGAACATCCAAAAGCAGATGTGGGGGGAGCCTGTGGCCCTCCAGAGGTTTCTGGAGCACAATGCTCATTGTCTTGGACCGCTTGTAATTATTTACTGAATTTACATCACACTTTCCCCTCCAAGGAGCTCAATGTGGTGTAGATGGTTCTCCCCCTCCTCATTTAATCCCCACAAACCCCTGCATGGAAGGTTAGGCTGAGAATCATAGAATCGTTGAGTTGGAAGGGACCCCGAGGGTCATCTAGTCCAACCCTCCACAATGCAGGCGTCTCAACACGGGGTCCCCCATCCGGTTTGTAACCATGCTGGATGCTGCTTAGCTTTGCAAATGTGCTAGCAGTTTTTAGCGCTGCACCACTCTCAGGAGCCATGGTCACCCAGTGAGCTTCATGGTCGAGTGGGGATTCAAACCCTGGTCTTTCCCAGGTCCTAATCCGACACCGGCAATGGAGGCAGTGAGAGATTTTACTTTCTTGGGCTCCATGATCACTACAGATGGTGACAGCAGTCACGAAATTAAAAGACGCCTGCTTCTTGGGAGAAATGCAGTGACAAACCTAGACAGCATCTTAAAAAGCAGAGACATCACCTTGCCGACAAAGGTCCATATAGTTAAAGCTATGGTTTTCCCAGTAGTGATGTATGGAAGTGAGAGCTGGACCATCAAGAAGGCTGATCGCCGAAGAAGTGATGCTTTTGAATTATGGTGCTGGAGGAGACTCTTGAGAGTCCCATGGACTGCAAGAAGATCAAACCTATCCATTCTTAAGGAAATAAGCCCTGTGTGCTCACTGGAAGGACAGATCCTGAAGCTGGGGCTCCAATACTTTGGCCACCTCATGAGAAGAGAAGACTCGCTGGAAAAGCCCCTGATGTTGGGAAAGATGGAGGGCACAAGGAGAAGGGAATGACAGAGGACGAGATGGTTGGACAGTGTTCTCGAAGCTACCAACATGAGTCTGACCAAACTGCGGGAGGCAGTGGAAGACAGGAGTGCCTGGCGTGCTCTGGTCCATGGGGTCATGAAGAGTCGGACATGACTAAATGACTAAACAACAATCCGACACCCTATGCTGGCTGGGGCTGATGGGAGTTGGAGTCTAGCAGCATTCGGAGGACCACAGATCCCACAAACCCTGCTCAAGCACTATATGTGTGAAATGTTATTGCTTGAAACACAGAGGATTCAGCTGGATTCTAATTAAGGCGTTCATCGGAAGCTGTTAAGTGGGAACAACCGAGCTGCTGATTTAATCACAGTTTTTAAAAACATGGATTATTCCTTGGATGTGATTGGGAGCTGACCCCTCTGAGAGGCTGCGTGGAGCCGATAGCAGCATCTTGATTTAAGACTCCCCTCCCTCCGAAGACTAAATGATTTGTCTGTATTAATTAGTCAAGGAAAACTGTCATCTTAGATACCATCACCTATAGCGAGAGACTGTAATATTTATAGTAATTAGTTAATTAATTAATTTGCTAAAACAGAGACGGTTAATGGATGTGGGGGAAGAAGGGATCCTGCCGCTGATTGACAGCCAGAATGAAGGCTCTCGTGCGGCATTTCCGACAAGGCATAAGAGTTTTGGATAAATTCTGTACCACTGTGATGACTTGTGATTTATTGAATGGGCTTGTTTTGAAAGCTGCAGTCAGGGTAAGATGGACAAATGGGCATGTCTGAGTTATGCTGGAGCAGTTTATGGAAATCAAGTCATTTGAAGACCTTTATAATGTATTTTTTAAAAAAATAAATCCACAATCAAGTTGTTTGCTGCCTTGGGAGCTTTTGACTTTGGAACGATTGTTTTTAAGGCTGTTCATTTCTGTGCCTTCCCCTTTTATTTTTTGATGTGTCTTTTATGGAACACTTGTAAGCCTATTTGAAGGACTAGGAGGGAAAGTGATAATATGTGGATTACTGCAGTGGTGCACTCTGAGAGGGGCTACCCTTGCTCCTGATCTGGAAGCTGCAGGTAGTGCAGAATGCTGCAGCACGATTGCTGACAGGAGTGAGGCCTTGTCAGTGTGCTTGGATTTGCTACTGGGCCAAGTTCAAGGTTACGTGTAACGCCTTTAACAACTTGGGACCAGTATACCTGCGAGATCTCCTTAGCCCACCCAATCACTTCAATCTGAGGAACTGGCACCCGTTCCACATTTGTAAGAAAACAGTCTTTTAGTGTTCCACTTTGGAACTCCCTGCCTATTGATATCAGGCAGGTGCCTTAACTGTACTTATTTCATAGACTGCTAAAAACATTTTTGTTTAGACCAGCCATTCTTGGACTACCCAGATGTTGTTGGGCTACAACTCCCATCATCCCTGGCTACTGGTCCTGCTGGCTAGGGATGATGGGAGTTGTAGTCCAACCATATACAGGGACCCAAGTTTGAGAAAGGCTGGCTTAGACAAACCTACCCAGATATTTAGAGCACTGGTGTGTGTTTGCACCACCAATTGCCGCACATTTTTATTGTGGGAAGTTCTTGGAGTTTCGTCCCAACATGTAAAAGGTAAAGGGACCCCTGACCATTAGGTCCAGTCGTGTCCGACTCTGGGGTTGCGGCGCCCATCTCGCTTTATTGGCCGAGAGCTTCCAGGTCATGTAGCCAGCATGACAAAGCCACTTCTGGCGAACCAGAGCAGTGCACGGAAACGCTGTTTACCTTCCCGCCGGAGTGGTACCTATTTATCTACTTGCACTTTGACGTGCTTTCGAACTGCTAGGTGGGCAGGAGCTGGGACCGAGCAACGGGAGCACACCCTGTCACGGGGATTCGAACCGCCGACCTTCTGATCGGCAAGCCCTAGGCTCTGTGGTTTAACTCACAGCGCCACCCGCATCCCAGATATTACTGGACTCCAACTCCCAGCAGGCCCTGCCAGTGTGGCTAATAGCCAGGAATGATGGGAGTTGTTGCAGATTCCTCATCCCTGCCATAAAACATAGGTGGGGAATCTTAGGACAGATGTCCAGATGTGGCCCTCCAGGCTTCTCTATCTGGCCCTTGAGACTCTCCTTGGGCCACACCCTTCACCAGCCCTGCTTTTCACCCTCTTTGGTTTCTTTAATTCTCCCCAGGGAGGCTCGCCTGGCGCCTTCATTACATATCTTTAGGCTCCAGGCAAAAACATTCATCTTCTCCCAGGCCTTTGGTTAGTTAAATAATCTATGGCCTTTTAAACTGTGTATAAGGGGCGTTGTTGCTTTTGTTTGTGATTAAAGTATGTATTTTTGTGTTTGTAAACGGCCATGTGATCATCTGATGAAGGCCAGTGTAGAAAACTAACTAACTAACTAACTAACTAACTAACTAACTAACTAACTAACTGATAATGCTGGCTTTCCTGAATGGAGGGTAGAGAGCAGTGAATGTCTACACAAACTCATCTACTGTACAAAGGAAATATTTGCATTAGTCGCTCCGCCCACTTCCAGCCCATGCAAATTAAGTACCATTTGGTTCAACCCCCAGCATCTCCAGTTACAGCAGCTGCCAGTCAGAGTTGGCAATACTGGCCTAAGTAGACAAATAGCTTGACCTGATGTAGCTAAGTAGTAACCTCTAAGCAAAAATAGATCAAGTCCCTAATGTTCTTAACCTGTGTTATGAGTTGCAATGATTATTTTTTAAAAAATATTATGTATTCCCCCTCCCAACTTATTTTGTGTCATTATGGCATAAAATGTCACCTAACAACTCTAACATGAGTCTGGAGGGAAACTTTGTTCCAGAAAGGGAAATTCTGATGTACGTGGAGGGAAACATTGATGAAGAAAATCGACAAAACGCTCTTCTTCTGCTGAACTGTGTCACTCACCCAGGGAAGCCTCTCGGCTGATCCTGTCAGCTGCCTCCTCTGCTCATTCCCCATTCATCCTGCCTGTTTCAGCCCAAACGAAGCAGGAGGAAAGGAAGATATTGGTCCATCTAGCCCCATATTGTCTACACAGACTGGCAGCAGCTCTACAAGTTTTCAGACAGGAAACTGGAGATGCCCAGGATTTAACCCATGACATTTTACATGCAAAGCAAGTGCTGTACTACAAGGCTTGACCTTTCTACTAAAATTAAATGAAGGTCCCAGTCCTCATTGTTTTGAATGAGGGGCTGATTTTAATAGGAATGCAGAAAGCTGCCTTCTCAGACCATTAGTCCTTCTAACTCAGTGCTATCAGCACCAGGGTAGGGGACCCTCAGGCCCAGGATCCGGATGCAACCCTCCAGGTCTCTCTGGCTGGTCCTCAGCACTCTCTGCTGGCTGCACTGTGTCCTTGAACTCTGATAATGCTTCTTGCCTGCCTGAATGGAGGCTAAAGAAAGAAACCCTAACATACTGGTACAGAGGTAAACCCCTAGAAAGCTGCTGCCAGTCAGTGCAGACAATACAGTTGGAGTCTGTATAATCAGGTCCTCCCTGTGTCCCTATTTTCCAGGGACAGTCCCGGATTTACAGAAGCTGTCCAAGTTTCTGATTTGATCCTGGAATATCCTGCTTTTCCTTAGGACATCCCTATTTTCATCGGAGAAATGTTGCAGGGTATGGAGTTATGCGACCCCCGAGCCAAGGAGATAAGGAACTATACAATCTTTAGAAGACATTTGAAGGCAGCCCAGCATAGGGTTCCTTTTTAATGTTTGATGTTTTATTATGTTTGTATATATGTTGGAAGCCACCAGAGTGTCTGGGGGCAACCCTGTCAGATGGGCAGGGTATAAATAATAATAAAATCATCATCATTATTATTATTGAATAGGTAAAGGTATAGGGGACCCCTGACCATGAAGACTGGGGCCCAGTCTTATTCAACATCTTTATCAATGACTTGGATGATGGGCTTGAGGGCACCCTGATCAAGTTTGCAGATGACACCAAATTGGGAGGGGTGGCTAATACCCCAGAGGACAGGATCACACTTCAAAATGACCTTAACAGATTAGAGAACTGGGCCAAGGCAAACAGGATGAATTTTAACAGGGAGAAATGTAAAGTACTACACTTGGGCAAAAAAAATGAAAGGCACAAATACAGGATGGGTGACACCTGGCTTGAGAGCAGTACATGTGAAAAGGATCTAGGAGTCTTGGTAGACCACAAACTTGACATGAGTCAACAGTGTGATGCAGCAGCTAAAAAAGCCAATGCAATTCTGGGCTGCATCAATAGGAGTATAGCATCTAGATCAAGGGAAGTAATAGTACCACTGTATTCCGCTCTGGTCAGACCTCACCTGGAATACTGTGTCCAGTTCTGGGCACCACAGTTCAAGAAGGATACGGACAAGCTGGAACGTGTCCAGAGGAGGGCAACCAAAATGGTCAAAGGCCTGGAAACGATGCCTTATGAGGAACGGCTTAGGGAGCTGGGTATGTTTAGCCTGGAGAAGAGAAGGTTAAGGGGTGATATGATAGCCATGTTCAAATATATAAAAGGATGTCATATAGAGGAGGGAGAAAGGTTGTTTTCTGCTGCTCCAGAGAAGCGGACACGGAGCAATGGATTCAAACTACAAGAAAGAAGATTCCACCTAAACATTAGGAAGAATTTCTTGACAGTAAGAGCTGTTAGACAGTGGAATTTGCTGCCAAGGAGTGTGGTGGAGTCTCCTTCTTTGGAGGTCTTTAAGCAGAGGCTTGACAGCCACCTGTTAGGAATGCTTTGATGGTGTTTCCTGCTTGGCAGGGGGTTGGACTGGATGGCCCTTGTGGTCTCTTCCAACTCTATGATTCTATGATTCTATGATTCTATGACCATTAGGTCCAGTCATGACCGACTCTGGGGTTGCGGCACTCATCTCGCTTTATTGGCCAAGGGAGCCGGCGTACACCTTCCAGGTCATGTGGCCAGCATGACAAAGCCGCTTCTGGCGAACCAGAGCAGCGCATGGAAACGCTGTTTACCTTCCCGTTGCAGCGGTACCTGCACTTTGACGTGCTTTCGAACTGCTAGGTTGGCAGGAGCTGGGACCGAGCAACGGGAGCTCACCCAGTCGCAGGGATTCGAACCGCCGACCTTCTGATCAGCAAGCCCTAGGCTCTGTGGTTTAACCCACAGCACCACCCGCGTCCCTATTATTGAATAGGACGTCCCTAATTTTCATTGGAGAAATGTTGGAAGGTATGTATAATGCAGCTACCTATGCTCTTAAGTAGGACATGCGGCCTATTTTCCAGCCTCCCCCTCCTTCCCTCCTGCTCCTTTGTCTCACCATGCAGGCGTCTGCTCCACTGCCCTTGGAGCGGAGCGAATCCATAGCATCTCGCCGCCTGCAGGGTGTCCACAGTTGCCTTGCAACCCCCAGGGAACAGCAGTTGGACGGGCTCCAAAGCGCTCCGCTTGCATTCCTTGTCAGGGGCAGCTGTTATCACATGCAAGCAGGTCCTGGCAGCCGTCGCCTCAGGCAGGACTCTGTTCCGGGCCTTGCCGGCATCTTAAGCCAAATGCTTTGTGATCCATTGCTCCATTCCGTGGGCATTTTCTCATATGCTCTCCCCCTCTCCATGCCTCCAGTGCCAGGCAGGCATGCAGTTTCCACAGGTCCCCAGTCGGGATCTCATGACTGGGAGAAATGTAATCTGGCAGGGTTTGTTTTGTTTTATTTTTTGCAGATATAATATTGGGTGGGGAGGGAGAGAAACATTATCAGATGACGCTAACAGTGAAAACATTTGTTCAGTAAAAATATTCTATTCCTGACTAAAACCTATAAATTAATATAAGCAAACCCACAACCCCAAAATTATAAATCTCATGCTCTTATCCTTCCATCTACTATTTATTTATCACATTCATATCCTATCTTTCCTCCAAGGAGTTCACAGTAGCATAAATAGCTCTCCTGCTCACCTCTTCGTTTTATCCTCACAACAACCCTGTGAGGTAGTTTAGGCTTGGAGACCATGGGTTGCATCCTGTGCTCAAACCCACAACCCTGAGATTAAGAGTCTCATGCTCTACCGACTGAGCTATCCATGGTAAAAAGGTCGGTAAAGGACCCCTGGACGGTTAAGTCCAGTCAAAGACAACTCTGGGGTTGTGGTGCTCATCTCACTTTTCAGGTCGAGGGAGCCGGCGTTTGTCCTCAGACAACTTTCTGGGTCATGTGGCCAGCATGACTAAACCACTTCTGGTGCAATGGGACACCGTGACAGAAACCAGAGCGCACAGAAACACCGTTTACCTCCCCGCCGCTGTGGTACCTATTTATCTACTTGCACTGGTGTGCTTTCGAACTGCGAGGTTGGCAGGAGCTGGGTCAGAGCAACGGGAGCTCATTCTATCGTGGGGATTCGAACCGCCGACCTTCCAATTGGCAAACCCAAGAGGCTCAGTGGTTTAGATCATAGCACTACCTGCATCCCGTATCCATGGTATCTTAACAGTGGCCAGGATAGACAACCAGATGGCCACAAGAAGCCTGCAGACGGGGACATTTTGGTTGCAGAAATCGGAGGCCTTCAGCCTGCAGGAAGGGCAAGAAGGTGAAACCAATTAACATGGGAAACTTCCTTAAGAAGAAGGTCAAGAGTGCCTGGGTTAGGCCAAAGGGGCCCCATCATAATACAGCATCCCGTTCTCCCAGTGGCTGACCAAATGCCACAGTGGGGAGTCTGTGAGCAGGACACACACACACGTACCCTTGAGCCCAGGCCACCCGGCTACGCCCTCGGCTGCCATATGTGTCTTTGCTTGCCTGTGACAGTTTTACCTCCCTTTGGGGCATCCTGCCTTTTGTTTTGTTTTATCTGTCTACGCTTGGTTGCTTTATGTCACTATAGCAAAGAATAACAGCGATACAAATAGTGTTTTGTCGTGGTTTCAGACCATCAACCCCTGGGATTTTTCTTGGCTGCCTGGGAAAAAAATAAATTAAATCGCACTTGCTATTGTTCCTCCTCCTCCTTTGCTATTTGCTGCATTGTTCCTCTCATTTGCCGCCTCCTTTTCTTCCTCTGGAGGTATTTTCCCAACCCATTCCCCCCCCCACAGCCCCCAGTTGTATTGATTTGGCCCCTCCCTCCTCCACATCGATTATGACTCCTCCACCCCTCCTTCTCTCCTTCTCTTTCACATTCTGCCCTTCCGGATCCGTGCTGGTCTTTTGCTGCTTCCCGGCATCATTAAAAAAAATCTCTCTCCCTGTTGTGCATGAGACACAATTTTCATCCAACCTCCAGTTGGTCAAGTTTATTCCAAGGGGAAAACGCTGTTTCCATGCCTGACTCTCATTTAAAACCCACTAGGTTCTTTTGATGTATTTTAATATTTGTTGGAAGCCGCCCAGAGTGGCTGGGGAGACCCGGCCAGATGGGCGGGGTACAAATAAAAAAATATTATTATTATTATTATGTTCTTAAGCTCAGGATGTGAAATAAATAGAGGGCAGAGGCGTAGCAAGCCCAGGTGGTACCCGGGGGCGGAATTTTTTTGTCACCCCCCACCACTTTAATTTTAAAAAAATAAAAAATAAAATAAAAAGTGTCACCCCCTCTGATGGTGCCACTTTGCGAGGTGTGGGGGTTTTGTGTGTGTGTGTGTGTGTCTATTATCTCTTTTTTTCAATAAAGTTAAAATAATAAAAAATAATAAAAAATGATAAAAATTAAAAAGTGTCACCCCTCTCTGATGGTGCCACTTTGTGAGAGGTGGGGGGTTGTGTGTGTGTCTATTATCTCTTTTTTTCAATGAAGTTAAAATTTAAAAAATAAAAAAATAAAAAAAAATTTAAGTGTCACCCCCCTCTGGGGTGGAACCCGGGGCGGCCCGCCCCCCCCCCCCGTTGCTACGCCCCTGATAGAGGGTGAAACTTGGAGTGTGTTTTGGAAGAAAGAATCAGCTCATTTAAAGAAACCATTTAAAGTTGTTGGGGTTTTTTTTAAAATGGATTCTTTAAATAAGCTCCTTCTCTCTTCCCCACCCCACCCAGCCATTGTAAAGTCCAGCATCTATTTATTTCACATCCTGAGCTTAAGAATGTAAGACAAGCCCTACTGGATCGGGGCAAAGGGGCCCCATCTCATCCAGCATCCTGTTCTCACAGGGGCCTATATGGGAAGCGCCCAAGCAGATCGTGAGCACAAGAGCAACTCTCTCTACTTGTGATTCCCAGCAACTGGTCTTCAGAGGCACATACTGCCTCCAACAGTCAGGGTAGAACACAGCCATACTGGCTGGTACCCATTGATAGCAGCCTTATCCTCTCCAGTCCTAAGGACTGAAGGTGGGTGTAATTAATATATATCTGTACCAATAGGGACGCGGGTGGCGCTGTGGTCTAAACCACAGAGCCTAGGGCTTGCCGATCAGAAGGTCAGCGGTTCGAATCCCCGTGACGGAGTGAGCTCCCATTGCTCAGTCCCTGCTCCTGCCAACCTAGCAGTTCGAAACCACGTCAAAGCGCAAGTAGATAAATAGGTACTGCTCCGGTAGGAAGGTAAACGGCGTTTCCGTGTGCTGCTCTGGTTCGCCAGAAGCGGCTTAGTCATGCTGGCCACATGACCCGGAAGCTGTACGCTGGCTCCCTCGGCCAATAATGCGAGATGAGCACCGCAACCCCAGAGTCGGTCACGACTGGACCTAATGGTCAGGGGTCCCTTTACATTTACCTTTACCAATATAATATATATTTTGGCTCCCCCTCCAAGCTTTCCTGCTTTGGGGGAGTTACATTGAGCACTCCTCCTTCCCTGTATAGATCCACATGTTCCTTATTGTTGGAAATAATTTATAAGAAATAATTTATAATGTTGTTGTTGTTGTTGTTGACCTGCCTTTTCTCCCTACAGGGACTCAAGGCAGCTTACAGATAAAAATAATAACAGCAAAAAAGATAAGGGGGAAATCATTAAAAACAATTAAAGTTGTTCCTTGGTTCTGGAACGCCTTGTGACTTGAATGTTTTAGCACCTGAACGTCGCAAACCCGGAAGTGAGTGTTCCGGTTTGCAACATTTTTTGGAAACTGAATGTTCGACGTGGCTTACGTGGCTTCCAATTGAGTGCAGAAAGCTCCTGCAGCCAATCAGAAGCCGCGCCTTGGTTTTTGAACATTTTCGGAAGTCGAACGGACTTCTGGAATGGATTCCATTCAAGAACCAAGGTACGACTGTATTAGAATCATAGAGTTGGAAGGACCATGAGGATAAATCTTGCCAATTCTCAACAATGTAAGAATATGCACCTGTCCCATACGGACATTGAGCCTGCAACCTTGGCATTATCAGCACTACGCTCCAACCCACTGAGATATCCAACTGAAGTGACTCCCAATGAATTCTATGGGACTGGAGTCAATGGGTAACCTCGGAATCTGCTTTATATGGAGTCAGATCCTTGGTCAGTCTAGCTCAGGGTTGTATACACAATGGCTGGCAGCAGCTAAGAACATGAGAGGAGCCTACTGGATCAGGCCAATGGCCCATCTAGTCCAGCATCCTGTTCTCACAGTGGCCAACCAGATACTTGTGGTTCTGAGCGCAGGATCTGAGCGCAAGAGCCCTCTACCCTCTTGTGGTTTCTGGTATTCGGAAGCAACTGTGAAGGCAGAGCATAGTCATCATGGCTTGGTAGCCTTCGATAGCCCTCTCCTCTGTGAATTTGTCTAATCCTCTCTAAAGCCATCTCGGTTGCTTGGTGGTTGCCACTTCCTCCTGTGGGAGAGAGTTCCATAGTTTATGTTCTCTCCGGAGATGGAATCTGTGCCTTCTTGCATGGAAAGCAAATGCTCTGTCACTGAGCTTTTCCCTTTGCCATCTAAGATGCAGCGGAGAACAGCCAAAACCACCAAGGGGGGGGCATCCATTCCGTCCTATTGGGGGGAAATAAAGCCCAGTATTATTCAACATGCTGGAACAGACCATCTGCTCGCTGCCCCCATTGCTGAGCAGCCCAGGTCCCCTCAGGCAGGCTGCTCACTGGAGGAGGTATAATGGGCTCCCTGCAATATATAGATATTCTCCATCCAAAGCACAGGCACTTTTTTTGGTCGTAAATAATAAAAACAGGTCCTGGGGCAGAGCACCTGAATGAGCTCTGCTCCTTTGCTCTCTCTCTCTCTCTGAAAACAATGGCGCAGGTTTCCCCCACACACACACACACAATGCACCTGGGGTTTGGTTCATTTGCTCCCCCTTGACCCAGTTTCATACGGAACACGCTCCCCGGGTCCCCCTTGTCCCTTTTAGACGCAAGTCAAGAAGATTGACAGCCATGGGGCATTGGTGGTGTCTTCCAAAGGGGGTGGAGAGGCACTGTTTTCCTTCGGAAGATGATATAAAGATCAATTCTTTTCCATGGCAACCGAAGAGCAGAGAAAAGGGGATGAGATTTGACAGCAGAAAATAGACTGGAGCCTGGTTGCATTTGGGCAAGGAGGATTAAACATTGGGCAGCGAAGATTCACTCAGCAGGGAGGAAGGGATGGAGAAATCTGTCCATTTCAGTTTCTCTCCGCTCCTCATTTCTACAGTCCTAAGTTTAGTTCTCTGCATCAGTTTGTGATTTTTAAAAAAGTCGTCGTGGAAATCCATCAGTGTTTTCATGCAAATTTCTCCATCACTGTACCCAACTTTGCCTATCTACACATTTTTGCAAAGGAAGTTCCACTAGTACAAAGCATTTGGGTACACTGTTCTTACTAGAGAGCGAGCATGGCGTAATGGTTAGTTTGTCGGTCTAGGACCTGGGTGACCAGAGTTCGAATCCCCACTCGGCCATGAATAGGGTTGCCGTATTTCAAATACTGTAGTGTTTGAACTGGCAACCCTAGCCATGAAGCTCACTGGGTGGTCTTCGGCTAGTCACTTGCTCTCAGCCTCACCTACCTCCCATGGTTGTTATGAGGATAAAATGGAGAGGAGAACTGTGCAAAAACCACACACAGCTCCTTGGAGGAAGAGTAAACATAAATCATCATCATGTGTGTATTGTGATGGGCCCAGGTACACAGTGCTGAGCTGGAGAAGTGAATTGCAAAATTCAGAGAAGTGTGAATTTCAAAGGGGGTGTGTGTTTCAGTTTGTGTACTGTTTTGGGAAGTGGGGATTAGGTAGCTTTGACTTTAAATGTGAACAGAATTGATTGTCTCTTCTTTCCCTACTGGGAGGCGAGTTTATGGTTTCTAGAGCAGGCTGTTTTCAAGGATTTAGGTGCTCTGTCTCGCTGCAGTTCCTCTTGCCCGTCGCCCATAATTTACACATGGTTTATGAACCAGGCTACCAAGAGTATGCTCACAAGTTGCAGCAGGGTAGAGAATGTTTGTTGGGCTGAGGGCCAACTTCCCTAGTGGACAGCCTTCCAGGGGCCACTTGCCCATGGTGGGCGGGGCCAGAGGGAGAGATGGGCAGAGGCATCGATCTGATTCTTACCTTCGTATAGAAAGTGACATTCCAGCCATGCAAAAGCCAGAGGTTCCTACACACACACACACACATACTCATTCACTCACACTCACACTCAAACTCACACACTCTCCTCCACCTCCAGCCTCCTTCCACATACTCTTCAACCCAGTGGCGGAGCTTCATACTCCGGCACTGGGGAGCGGAGAGAAGGCGGGGGCGGGGCTGGCATGCGTCCCGGGGATGGGGCAAGCCGCCTGCAGGGACATGGTGTCAGGAAACTGCCTACTCACACGTAGGACCCTGGCAGAGACTCATGCCCGACTGGCATGTTTCCTCCTTCCTGGGCAATCGTTCGGGAGCTTCTCTCAAGCATTCCTCAGCCCGAACATCACAGTGACTGGTGCCAGAAGACATCCAGCACACTTAGAGATCCACAGAGTGTGTGCTGTTGCATAACAGACCACAGCAACTCGGCATGTTGGCTAACCTACTTTATTACATATCTACACACACGGAGCTCTGAGACATGGCTTCCTCTCTCTCTCTAGCATCAGGCAGCAAAGAGAAAGAACAAAGGACAACAGTCCCACTTCTGGGAACACAGTAAGACAAAACATCCTATCTTCCATCATTTCCCACTTCCCACTATGTGGAATGAAAACACATACCCAGTCATGTGATAAACAATAAACCCATGACTGCACACGGGGAATGAATCTCCCAACATGTGGCGCCCAGCTCGGGCGGGGGGGGGCAGCCGCAATGGCACCCTACTGGGATCGTGCTGCCGGGGGCGGTGCACTCCCCCCGCACTCCTCTTCCTCCCCCAGTGCCTCAACCGTCCTGATTTGAGCAGAAAACGACAACAATTATTTTATTATTTATACCCTGCCCATCTTCCAACACATAAAAGCATCAAACGTCAAACATTAAAAAACATCCCGATACAGATCTGCCATTGGATGTCTTCTAAAAGTCAGATAGCTGCTTATTTCCATGACATCTGATGGGAGGGCGTTCCACAGGGCGGGCGCCACTACCGAGAAGGCCCTCTGCCTGGTTCCCTGTAACTTCACTTCTCGCAGTGAGGGAACCGCCAGAAGGCCCTCGGAGCTGGACCTTAGTGTTTGAGCTGAATGAAAGGGGTGGAGATGCTTCTTTATGTATACAGGGCCAAAGCCGTTTAGGGCTTTAAAGGTCAGCACCAACACTTTGAATTGTGCTTGGAAACATACCAGGAGTCAGTGTAGATCCTTTACGGCTAGTGTTATATGGAATTGACAGGAACTCCACCTTGTCTCTGATGAGGTTCTGCTGCTGGAGCCATTGCCATGCTGGCTGGTTGCTTGACCATGAGCCAGTGAAGTCACACTGGCAGGCCAGGCTCCAGGTTTTCTGAAACCCCAGACATGCTGTATCCAGGTCTGGGCACCACAGTTTAAAGAGGCTATTGACAAGCTGGAATGTGTGCAGAAGGAGATGGCTGTGTGGAGAGGGCTGCAGAATTCATGCCCTGCTTGCCAGCCTCCAAAGAGGCATCTGGCTGGCTGTTGGAGTGTGCCATGCCAACTTCTGAGGGAAGCAGGTTGATGAGGAAATGCTTTAGTGGCGAGAAGAACCTGTTTTGCATGCAGAAGGTCCTGGACTCAATCCCCGGCATCACTTGACAGGGCTGGGGAAAGACCCCCGTCTAAGAGAGCTGCTGCCAGTCAGTGCTGCCAGGACTAAGCTAAATGGATCAATGACCTGACTGAATATAAGGCACCTTCCCGTGTTGGGAAGGGTCTGTAATTCAGTAGGCAATCTGCTTTGCATGCAGAAGGTCCTGGGTTTAATTGCCAAAATCTCCAAGTAAGGCCAATAATGTTCCCTGCCTGACACCCCGGAGAGCTGCTGCCAGCCAGTGTCAACAACACTGAGCTGGACAAACCAATAGCCTGGCTTGGGATAAGGCAGCTTTCTGTGGGCTCCATTGGCTTTTTGGCGTGGTTCAGCAGGTGCATCCTTACAAATCAGGATACCTGCTCAGGTACATTCCTGAATTGCTGGATTAACTATTAAGCAAAATAAGCAGGTGTTCAGGGCATCAAGGGAAGGGAGGCACCACAGAATTTTTCCATTGCCAGATTTTTAACGTTAATGGTCACCAATGGGTCAGCTGAGAGTTCATTTTCTCAATTGAAGTATATTTTTAAAATCACAGCGGAGCAACTAGGCAACAAGGTGGGCTGGATGCCTTATCACAACTAAGTATGGAAGCAGATGCATTGCATAAGATTAATTTTGAGGATCTGATCAAAGACTATGCAATTGGGGGGGGGAAATCAAATATAAATAAAGTGGAAGTATACAAAAACAAACATTGTTTCCCACCTGACTGTAAGATTCGTTTCATTTTGGAAAATAGAATTTTATTGTTGTTTATGTTTTGAATTAGATATATATGGGGGCGCCAAAATCTTTTAAGTGCTATGGGCCCCGAAAGGTCTTAATCCAGCCCTGACCGAAGTGATTTTGATGCTGCGGTCGATGGTGACACAGCCATGTGCTGAAATGCCACTGCTGTGCATACTTTGGCTGTGTGGGGGAAGTGGACACAGGACAAGGGGCTGCTGTTTTGCCAGGCAGCCGAGGCTGTGCGCTAGGGATGCCGGCCAGGGGCTATTTTATTCTCCAGCCATTTCTTGCATGGGTTCTTTGGGCAGAGCAGAGGAGGGGAGGAACTTGGGGCCGTAACCCCGGCCAGCGAGGCGGGATGGAATGTGCTTAGCGGAGACGCCCACAGAGCCCAGAGGCAACAGAGTCAACGACTTGAGAAGGGGAGCTGGCAACGAAAGCACATTCTTAAAATATATTTATTTTACTGGTGCTGCTGATAGCTTAGCAAGGAAACTTCCAGTTGAATTGCTCGATGTCCTTTTTTTCCCCCCAGGGAGGACCCAGCAGTGATGGATCCTCAAAGAATCATAGAATTGCAGAATTGGAAGGGAACACAAGAGTAATCTAGTCCAACCCCCTGCAATGCAGGAATCTTTTGCCCAGTCTGGGGCTGGAACCCATGACTCTGAGATTAAAAGTCTCATGCCCCACTGACTGAGCAATCCCAACTGTATGCTGCTTAGCTGTTCTTCACTGGGGAATGTGCAGCGTGAGACAGGTTGTGCCATGGTGCAACTGCCAGAACCTGGACCTGGAAGCAGACATCGCTTCAGGTTTCTAGTCCTTAAGATGGTCAGGCAAAGGCTTTAGGGTGGTTGGCAGGTGCCTGGTGAAATCTTGGGAACTAAGCAGGGTTTCTTTATATTGGAAAGGGACCACTATTTATTTATTTATTTGCAGCACTTACACACCATTGGCCCAGAGCAGCTTACAAAAATTGGCACTAAAAGAGTTGCCAGCCATCAGGCTTGCAAATCTAAAAGAGACACGGCACACAAGGAAGAAGGAATGGTGGGGAAGCAAGCTCAAGCACAATTTTTGCCATCTGGCTGGGATTTTTGAGCTGCGGTTCCCTGCACTGCAGGGGGTTGGACTAGATGACCCTTGGGGGTCCCATCCAACTCTACAATCCTATGATTGTGTGAGGAGGAGGAGGAGGAGGAGGAGAAAAGGCGGAGGAGGAATAATCTGGCTTTGTTGCACACTATTCTGGCAACTAGCCCAGAAGTCTAAAGCCTCTAAAACAGGCTGTTGTTCTCCCTCTGCTTCGTGTTTCTTGACGGTTTGGCACCTTTGGGATCTTCCAAATGACCTGCTTACTGAGCATTCATCCTGACCTGCCGACCCAAAGCTTGCAGGTGTGGTGAGGGGCTTGGAGGATGGTTGCTGTTTTAGTGAGCATTCATTCTGATTTCTTCGCAGGGCAGTTATAAGGGCAATGAACATCCCTCCCGCATTCCTCCCAGTTTTGCTTGCAGGGTGTCCATACGGCTTCCCATTAATAATTTGTGCACACCACACTTTTCAGTGCATTTATTTCAACATCCTTTCCGTATATATATAGATAAAATTACCTCCACATTTGTGGGGTGTGGATGGAACTGGCATGTGAAGGGAGGTGGATTTTTTTAAGCTTAGCTTTCCACTAACATGACATTTTCCACTTGTGCAGGGGACTTAATTTGTATGGGGCAGACATTCTGTGATGTGAACTTTCTGCTGTAGCCCAAAGTGTTAGAGCCCCAGACACACCTCAATGAGAACTAGGCTCTTGCATATGTTTGTGTTGGTAGGTTGTTCAGCGTCTCCTCCTCCCTCCTCCTCCTCTTCTCTCTCTCTTCTAAAACATCCCTCTTGATTTCCTGCAGGGAGCCAGCCGACGACGTCGGATGAAATCGTGGTCGCAGGCTCCAAGGTGCTCCTCCAGTGTGAAGTGGAAGACCCTGATGACTCCTCCCTACAGTGGTCCAATCCTGCTCAACAGACGCTCTACTTTGGGGAGAAACGAGGTAGAGAATCTGCATTCCATCAAGGTCTTGAGCTGGGCAGAAGGTGCCTGGAGCTGTCTTTAGCGATGGGTGCTGAATTTATTCATTGTTCTTGATTTGTGCTCTTTCTCAGTCCCCTTCCCACTAAAAGTCCTCATCCTCCCCTCACCAAATAATAATAGTGATAGTAATAGTAATAGTAATAGTAATAGTAATAGTAATAGTAATAGTAATAGTAATAGTAATAATTTATTATTTATACCCTGCCCATCTGGCTGGGTTTCCCCAGCCACTCTGGGCGGCTTCCAACAGAATATTAAAATACAATAATCTATTAAACATTAAAAGCTTCCCTAAACAGGGCTGCCTTCAGATGTCTTCTAAAAGTCTGGTAGTTGTTTTTCACTTTGACATCTGGTGGGAGGGAGTTCCACAGGGCGAGCGCCACTACCGAGAAGGCCCTCTGCCTGGTTCCCTGTTACTTGGCTTCTCGCAGCGAGGGAACCGCCAGAAGGCCCTCGGCACTGGACCTCAGTGTCCGGGCAGAACGATGGGGGTGGAGACGCTCCTTCAGGTATACTGGACCGAGGCTGTTTAGGGCTTTAAAGGTCAGCACCAACACTGATCTTCTTGGGCATTAGGTTCTTGACTGTCCCATCACCCTCAGAAGTGCAGGAAACGGGGATCTGGAAATTCGCTCCCACAATAAGCAGTGGTGCCCACCAACATGGAAGACCATTTTGAATACCAATGGCTGGGTGGAGTGTTGTTGTGCTCGGGTTCTTATGTTCTCGCCATGAGCATCTGGTTGACTACTAGGAGAACAGAATGATGCCCTAGTAGGATCATTGGCCTGATCCTAGAACAAGGCTTTTCTTGCACACACCCCACAGAGATGTGCAGTTTTTAACATGCACATTTTGGGTTTTGTGACCCACCTCCTTTGCTGAATTCACGTCACTCTGTTCCATTTTGGAGCGGTTTTATGGGTTTTACAATTACACTTATTTTATCTGCCTTGAAATTGTATTTCCTGTGTGCTGGAACCTACCCTGGGAGCTCGTGGCGGAGGGCGAGTAATAAATCTTTCAAATAAATAAATTTGAGGAAACCACAATTGGTAATGAGCAAATGCCCCACTGGCTCGGTTTGAAATTAGACTATGCAAATCAAACTTATATATATATATATATATATATATATATATATATATATATACACACACACACACACACACACACACACACACACACACACTGTGTGTGTGTGTGTGTGTGTGTGTGTGTGTGTGTGTGTGTGTGTGTGTGTAGGCATCCACTCTCCGCATCATCAGCCCAGTTCTGAGTTTGGACTCTGCTGCCGCCAGAAGGAACCCGGCGAGGTCCTAATGCCTTCTTTGCAAAGCTTTTCCCCTCCCACAACAGCAGGCAAGCTTGGAAATGTCATTTCCACTTAAGGCTGAGATTTGCAAGCATGAGGCCTCTGTAGTCAGGCCAGGCAGAAATTGTATTCATAACCTCTTAGCAAGGCATCCCCTGAAGGCGAAAACAGAGCTAGTGAATTACCAGAAACAGAAGGCAGAAAATAAGGACTGCCCTTGATAAGCAGGGAAGATTTTAGCTTATGTCCTTGGAACCTCAGTGAACCCCGGGTAAATGATGCAGCACAGAGAACAGTGTTCCTCTAAAGCCCTCAAAGTCTGGGGAGGATCCATAAAACAGGCATGTGTATTTTCAGTCTCCTGCTCACCTGCGGCGATTCAGAATTGCCTCCAAATGACCAACGCAGATACTTTTTTTTTTCCAGCTGGGAGGGAGTTGGTTCTCCCTGCCACTACTGAATATAAATTTATCCATTTAAAATTTGGATCTTTCTCAGCCGAAAGAGCAGCACCAACAGTCAAGAAGAGCAAGAGGAGATTTAACATATCAGCCTCCCCCCCGCCCTGTTTCCGAGCTGTCAATGTGTCACAAGCGCAAGGCAATTTGTTTGCTTGTTTGCTGCTTATTGTTTTCCATAATTTATACCCTGCAACTTCAGCAGTCATTTTGTGCTAACCAATTCAGATAAAGCAAAAATACAGTATTCGGAATGTTGAATAAACACATGTGCCCAACCTGTTCCCCATGAGACTACAGCATTTGCAATAAAAGTGTTTTTTTTTTTAAGCAATTTTTTAAAGACCGAGAAAATGAAAATGCATTTGCTTAACACCTAAAAGATGATAATGTGACTGCCAGGAGGAAACTCAATAGGTCCATATATCTGATTCTCGTGATGAGCAAGCTAAAATTATATATTTAACGTCTAAGTAAGATAAATTTGCAACAGATCAAGTAGCCGGATTTGCTGTGGACGCCCCAGAGCTGAGGACAATGGAGCTAATCTGGTGAATTTTAGAGATGCTGTCATCTGATATATGATTTATTGATTAAAAGCCTAGTCCTACATATCTGAGGGGGAAGTATATTGATTTTAATTCTGTAAATTGCAGGGCATGCAAGCACACATGCATGAACGCGCTGTTAATAGTATTTTAGTAGTAATTCTAAAACACTGTTGATAACTCACAATGTTAAAATGAATTTTTAAAACCGCTGGTCAGGAACATAAAAACAGAAGGGAGTAAAATCTGCAGATCAACAGGCTGTCTGGAAAAAAGAAATCTTTTGACTTGTTTTTTAAAAAGGGCAAAGAGGGAGGATTCTGTACCTCCCTGATTGGGAACCAGTGAACCTTCAGATGCGGTTGGACTACAACTCCCATCATCCCTGTGATCATTGGTTGATGGAATTTGGAGTCCAACCACATTTTATAGCCACAGGTTCCCTATCACATTGTTATTATTGTCATTCAACAGCAGTATTGTGTAATGGTTAGAGCTCTTTCATCTCTTACCATTTCACTTTATCACTGCACCCACCATCAGAACGTACTGTCTCCAAAAAGCTGTAGCGATAATATTTATGACTTTCTGTTTTATACATTTCAATAATTTTGCAGTCATTTTAACATTTCAAAACTTGACTTCCTTCCCCTTATTTCTGTGGTTCCTTATTTTTTATTTTTTTAAAATATTTTCTGCATATTCCAAAGAGTTATCTTATGTTATCTCATATTATCTCATGTTATCGTGGTAGCTATGAAATTCTTTGGCGAGTAACTTAGAGACTATTATGACTACAACATTTCCAAGAAAGGAAGTTACAGAGAAACCACCTCTATGGCTTTTTTCTGGATTTCATAGAAGCCTATTTGGGACATTAAATAGCTAATAATAATAATAATAATAATAATAATAATAATAATAATAATAATAATAAATAAATAAATAAATAAATAAATAAATGTTGGGCTTTAAAAGCAGAAAAAAGAAAGGTGAATTTCTCCAACAGGGCATCCTCAAATTCAGTATTAGAAACCGTTATCATGTGCTATTTTGGCTTTCCTAATAATAATAAGAATAATAATAATAATTTTTAACTATACCCCACCCATCTGGGCAGCTCCCAATAGAATATTAAAACCACGATAAATACATCAAACATTAAAAACTTCCCTAAACAGGGCTGCCTTCAGATGTTTTCTAAAAGTCAAGTCGTCGTTTATTTCCTTGACATCTGCTGGAAGGGCGTTCCACAGGGCGGGCGCCACTACCAGGAAGACCCTCTGCCTGGTTCCCTGTAGCCTCACTTCTCGCAATGCGGGAACAACCTCACTCGCCCGTTTTGCAACGCTCCTTTTTCTCTGCTCTCCTAGCACTGAGAGATCTCCGCATCCAGCTGGAGAGGTCTACGCCCAACGAGCTGACCATCAGTATCGACAATGCGACTCTGGCAGACGAGGGCGAGTACACCTGCTCCATATTCACCATGCCTGTGCGGACCGCCAAGGCCATCGTCACTGTACTCGGTGAGGCGAGGGGAGGTCAAGGCCAGTTAGTGCCAGAGGGTAGTGAAGGCAGGCAGGTGCCAGCATCCCCAAGCCTAGCAGAGGGCCTCCTGCCGTTTCCACTTCTCCCAGAGCATCCAGGAATTTCAGTGGCAGCCTAAGGGAATTCTGAGTTTGCATGTCCTGTATCTTCCAGGTTAGGAGGCCTCCTGGAGTGGGTGCTATGTCTAGGGACACCCCCAAAAATAATAATAATCATGGAGCTACTAAGGGACAGTGGAAAGAGAGCACAGAGAGGGGGGTGGCTAGACCTGATGTGCAATCTCAAGAGTCCTTGGCTGGGAGGGCTGCTGGGAGGTAAAAGCCAAAAGCACAGTCTGACTCTGGGTCGCACCATAGTAATGCCAAAGGATAGAGTGGTCCCACTCCGCTCCTGCAGAGAATTTCGGCCGATGGTTGCTTATAGGGTTGTTGTTTTTTTAACTAGACACTAAGCCTGTGTGTTAGTAAGGTAAAGTTACCCCTGACCGTTAGGTCCAGTCGCGGACGACTCTGGGGTTGCGGCGCTCATCTTGCTTTATTGGCCGAGGGAGCCGACATACAGCTTCCGGGTCATGTGGCCAGCATGACTAAGTCGCTTTCTGGGGAACCAGAGCAGTGCACGGAAACGCCGTTTATCTTCCCGCCAGAGCAGTACCTATTTATCTACTTGCACTTTGACGTGCTTTTGAACTGCTAGGTGGGCAGGAGCTGGGACCGAGCAACGGGAGCTCACCCCATCGTGGGGATTTGAACCGCCGACCTTCTGATCGGCAAGCCCTAGGCTCTGTGGTTTAACCCACAGCGCCACCCGCGTCCCTTTAAGCCTGTGTGTTACTGCCCTCCATCTCCAGCATCTTGGAGGGTCGCTACGTAGGTGAGGATTCTCCAAGCAAGTCACTAGTCCTCAGTGTCCCAGGTTTCTTTCCCTTCTTGCAGGAATCCCGCAAAAACCCCAGATCTCTGGTTACTCAGATCCTCTTAAAGAAGGAGACGTGGCCCAGCTGACGTGCTTCTCTTCCGGCAGCAAGCCGGCTGCTGAGCTCCGGTGGCATAAGGGGGACAAGCTGCTGTCAGGTATGAGGCCATGGGACAGCTCTGCCCCTCTGACAATTCGGGGTCCCCTGCCCCCTGAATCAATCACTTAAAAGGCAGATGGCTAATCACCTGTGGTGAGTCAAAAACTGCCTCCAGGCGAACTAGCCTGGGTGAACCAAGAAACGATTCTTTCATTTGGTCGAGAATCCAAACTGTTCGCTTTGCCACAGTTCCCTGTAGCCACTCAACCGTTCTTACTCCTTCTTCCCCCAAACAGCTGAACCTGCGGAAGTGGAAGAAGATGCTAACGGGAAGACGTTCACAGTCACCAGCCGCGTAGAATTCACCGTCGGGAAAGAGGACAATGGCGTGGAGGTCACCTGCACAGTTGACCATGAGTCCCTGCAGAACTCCGACAAATCCACCTCCCAGAAGCTAGCCGTCTTTTGTACGTGAGCTGTGGGCAATGGAGTGGGTGGATGGGGGTCAAAGGAAATGAAGGTGGCCAAACCTGGTTGATGCTAGAACCCAGGAAGTAGGAATGGGGGACATAGCTCAGCAGGAGAGAATCTGCTTTGTGGGCAGCATGACCCGGGTTCAATCCCTGGTACCTCAACGGTGTTGGGCAGCAGTTAGAGCATTGGGCTAAGATTAGAGTGGTTAGAGTGCTGAGGTTACATACAAAAAAAAGTAAAAAGCAGAGGAAAACAATAGCAATAAAATACAATTAAGGTTACAGAGCTATATAATATATATGTAAATGAATACATTTATTGTTTCCCTCAGAAATATGCTGATTCATGGGTCACTCTGGTCCTCTCTATTAGTGGATCTGACTAAGCTTTTATTTGTGTTTTCGAGTGTCTTCGTGGATTTAGGCCCTTGCTAACTCCTCATCTCTGCTTCTGCTTTAAACGCCTTCTTCTCCTTGTGCCTTTTGCTCCTAAGATATTCATCTTCTTCTGAAATCTCATCTCTCATGCTCTGATTATCCGTTCTGTTCTTATTATCTTGCTGCTCCATATGCCGGAAAGGCTGTCATGCCATTGAGGCAACGGGCCTCTTCTATTTAGAGTATTAATCAAAACACTTTTCTCTCTCTCTAAAAACCCTTCCTTCATGGTCGTCCAGGTATTTCCTCAGTTGGTATTTTCTCAATTGGTCTTTAGTGAATTGGGAGCTGTTCTGTTGTGCATGTTAAGAACAGTAGGGTGTGTGGGTTTTTTTTAATGTATTGGGGGTCAGTCTGGATGATACCCAGGATCCCTTCCAGAGCTGTAATCCTGTATCCAGTGACTAGCAGAAGAGTCTGATGAACCAGCCAAACCACTTCCTTTGTTATGGTAATGGCTTTGGCTGGCCAGAAGTACTGCCATTTACCATATCCAAAGTGGTTGCTCTGTTGCCATGGAGACAAACGGGTGGCTCTTTTCTCAGCTGACCTGGCTGGATGCTGCATCATCCTAGAGGATGGAGAGCATAGGCCAAGGGGGAGCTGTGTATGAGAAAGTTGTGTGTGAGATCTGGGCTGATGCTGGAAACACAGAGATACCACAATGCTCTGTACTAGACCCAAGAGCTGTGACTTGGAGATTCCCTGGAACCCTAATGGGGAAGAAAGCTCTGTTGGAGTGTTAATGCTGTGAGTCCCTCCATTCCATGCTCAGGTTGTATATATGTGTTAATAGAACCTTATAGCAGAAAAGCAACACCATCTCTATTGACTATCATTCCAAGGAACTGAACCCTAGGTAAGCTGAGGAACCCACAAAGTATCTCATCACTCAGAGACTGGGTTGCACCCCACAGTACTCTCAGGGTCGTGGGTTCGAGACCCACGTTGGGCAAAAGATTCCTGTATTGCAGGGGGTTGGCCTCGATGGCCCTCGTAGTCCCTTCCAACTCTACAACTCTGTGATTCTATGATGGTTGCTGGGGGGGGGGGAATCCCATAACATCTGGAGGGCCACAAGTTCCCCATCCCCGATCTACAATGACTGGCAGCAGCTCTCCAGGATTTCAGACAAGAGCCCTACTTGGGGATTGAACCTGGGACCTTCTGCATGCAAAGCAGATGCTCTGCCACCGAGTCAAAGGTGGATCTGCAGGCGATTCATGGTTGTGACAATGACAGCCATTTTCCTTCTTTCTTCCTCTGTCTCTCTCCCCAGACAAGCCAACAGCTGAAATCAAATCATATCCCGACAGCCCACGAGAAGGACAAAATCTGAGGCTGCGCTGCGATGGACGAGGCAACCCAATGTTAGTCTCCTTCTCTCCTCTGATGTGTAAATGGCAGAGAACCTCACGTGCAGTGAAGGTTGGTCCATCGGGGCCTGTGTGCCAATGCCCCACCAACCTCAGTCTGCTCTGAGCCAGCTCCCACCTGCCTGCCTGTTTACTCACATCCAGTCCAGCCAGCTTCCTCCTCCTCAGTCTGCTTTTATAGAACTCAGCAGACCCTCCAAGCGTCCCTATTTTCCAGGGACAGTCCTGGATTTACAGAAGCTTCTGATTTGATCCCGGAATGTCCCACTTCTCCTTGGGACGTCCTTATTTTCATCAGAGAAAAGTTGGCGGGTATGCAACCCCCCAGCCAAGGAGATAAGTAACTACAGTCGTACCTCTGGATATGATTGCTTCAGGTTGCGTTCATCACGGGATACGGATGCACCGAACCCAGAAGTACCGGAACGGGTTATTTCCGGGTTCGGCAATTCGCGCATGCGCAGAAGCGCCGAATCGCGCCGCGCACATGCGCAGACGCGGTGCTTCAGGTTGCGCTCTGCTCATGTTGCAAACGGGGCTCCGGAACGGATCCCGTTCGCAACCAGAGGTACCACTGTACAACCTTTCAAAGACATTTGAAGGCAACCCTGTATAAGGAGGTTTGTTTAATGTCTTACTATGTTTTCATATATGTTGGAAGCCACCCAGAGTGGCTGCGGCAACCCAGTCAGATGGGTGGGGTATACAGTGGTACCTTGGTTTGCATACGTTTTGGATTACAAACACCTCAAACCCGGAAGTGAGTGTCCTGGTTTGCGACCTTTTTTTGGATTACAACCCATTTTTTTGGATTATGAACAATTTTTTTGGGAAGGCCCCATTGGCGAAAGCGCGCTTTGGGTTACAACCTGTTTTGGTTTACAAATGGACCTCCAGAACTGATTATGGTTGTAAACCAAGGTACCACTGTAATTATAATTATTATTGAATAGGGCATCTCTATTTTCATTGGAGAAATGTTGGAGGGTATGAGACTCAGCAAGGGAAGAGGATTATAGGGACAAAACTAGGATGAGTTGGCTCCGCCTCTCCTTGGCTCTGGCCCCGCCTACTGTTGACCTCTTGGACATACCAGTCCCAATGGACACTAGCCACTGCTCTTCACTTGCTCACATTATTCCAGCCCACCTCCTAGGTGGTTTAGATCAGGGTCAAATGCGCTCTGCTCACTGACCATTAAACAATCACTTAAATTTATTTATTTATGGAATTTTATATCCCACCTTTTTGTCTGAGCAGCTCAAAGAGGCGTCAATGGTTCTATCTCTCTCCTCTTTTACTCCCCACAACAACCTTGTGAGGTAGGTTAGGCCGAGAGGCAGTGACTGGCCCAGGTTCACCCAGCGAGCTCCATGGCTGAGTAGGGGATTCGAACCCTGGTCTCCCAGGGCCACTCCAGCTTTTGCACCACACTTGCTCTCTAAACGGTTTTATCCTGTGTATACCACCCCATTAGCAATGCCCTTTTGATCTTTTTAATGATTCAAACAATTCCTAAAAGGTAAACAAGAAGCTCTTAAAAAAAAAAATCATGAAAAATGACCCCACCAGATAACTAGACAGCAGAACAGAAACCACCAAGGAGAGCTGAAAACACCAGCAATGTTTAAATCAGTGATGGCTAACCTTGACACTCCATATGTTTTGGAACTACAACTCCCATCATCCCTAGCTAACAGGACCAGTGGTCAGGGATGATGGGAGTTGTAGTCCCAAAACATCTGGAGTGTCAAGGTTAGCCACCACTGGTTTAAATTATCCCAAGACGCCTAAGATGGCACTGAAAAGAGCAAAATGTGGATACCTGGTGAGGCTGTTTCAAAGGGGCATCCCACATTGGGGGAACTATCTCCAAAAAGGTCCTTTTCTGGAGCCCATTGGGATTGGTGGAGCCAGAGGCAACGGCAGGCAGCACCAATTCAGTCTAGTTTTGTCTCCATCCTCTTCCTCCCTGCTGAGTTTCTCAAGAGCAACCTGGAAACTGAGGAGGAACCTTGCAGGCTGCGCCATCTCCTGATTGGTTGGAAGCAGGAAAGCAGACCGGGGGAGAGCAAACTGTTCTTGGTGGGGCAGTGTCCCCTCTGCCCAAATGGACCCGCCTCCACTGCTGGTCACCAGTTGGTCCCAGCCAGACCAAGGCAAGAAGAGGCCTTGCTGTTCCGTCGTGTGCATAGAACAGCTTTGTATACCCCCGGCATCCCCAAACTTAGCCCTCCAGATGTTTTGGGACTACAGTTCCCATCATCCCTGACCACTGGTCCTGTTAGCTAGGGATGATGGGAGTTGTAGTCCCAAAACATCTGGAGGGCCGAGTTTGGGGGTGCCTGGTATACCCCAAGCTCTGCTCACCAACTCTCTTCCCTCCCTCACAGCCCTCAGGAATACAAGTGGGAGAAGCAGGGGGCTCAGGCGCCCCTAGCCGAGGCCCAAGACAACCTCCTCATCTTCGACAGTTTGAACAAAAGCGACAGCGGGACCTACATCTGCTATGCCTCAAGCATTATGGGCATCTCCACGGCAATATACAACCTGAATGTTCATGGTGAGCATTGTTTCACAGCACCCTCTGCTGGTCGGAGGACTACATTCTTTGTGTTTCTCCCAGGATTGCTGGCCAGGGTGAGAACAGGATGCTGGGCTACATGGTCCCAGGAGGCTCTTCTTATATTTTTGTAATAATACTCTACTCCTCTCAGCAATTAATTTGCCTAAAATGGGAAACAGCGTTAAATCATAGAATTGCAGGGTTGGGACCACGAGGGTCATCTAGTCCAACCCCCTGCAATGCAGGAACCTTTCACCCAACGTGGGGCTCGAACCCACGACCCTGAGATTAAGAGCCTCATGCTCTACCAAGTGAGCCTATCTTATATATCTGAGTTTCTAACACTGCCTATGTGTCAGGGGGTCCATATATTTTTTACTGAACTTTTAAAACTATAAGAAAATGAAACATTTACAGAAGGGAAAATTAGAGGGAGGGGGGATACTGGGGACAGGGAGAAGTATTATGCAGCATTAATGCAAGCATGGAGCACAAATATTCTTGAGGTCTAACAACTACATCTACATATTTTGAAAAGAAAATACCACAGTAATTCGAAGGGAATTAAACAAAAATGTTAATCTTAATTCCCTTGCTGTTTTATCTTGTACGCACCATATGAATAGAGCATTCCATGATAAGATAAAAATAAAGCATTGGTGTGTTGCATCTCGTGTGTGTGTGTGTGTACACACATAAACATATGATTTGACATTATATAATCTCGAAATAAGCGCCATTAAAAATTCATCGGAAACAATGCAATGGCCATTAAAAATTAATCTGGAACAATGCAAAAGTACCTAATAAAATAACAAAACCGCAACAGTTGAATCTGTTTGTTAGTTTGCTTAAAAGGCAGGAAAGCCTGATTCCTCAGAGGAAGGTGGGATACAGAAAAAAAAAAAGTCTGTTGAAATGCACTATTGATGGGGGGAATATGAGACAAGCCTTTTTCTTTTTTGGGAGCAAAGGGATTTGTGCATCTGGCATGTGTGTTTAGTGCCTCGACCAATTTCGCTGCATGCAACAATAACCGCTTGAGAGTGTGGCATCAGTAAGAAGGCCAAAGGCGGTTGTGCTCCCGAGGACGCATCAATCAAGTGCTCTCTGAAATGTGTGTGTGTGTGTGTGATTTTTCTCCCTAAACAATCCCTGCACTATCAGACTCTGAACTGATTGCAGACTTCTTAGCAGCCCCAGCCCTGGTGTAGCATGGTGGCTAGATGGCTGCGCTAAGAATCAGGAAGTCCCTGGTTCAAATCCTGCCGTGGTAGCTTAAGGCAAGCTGCAGCCATTCGGACTCAGTCTCCCCATCTGCGTTATGGGCGGGGATCATAATGCTGACCCACCTTATAGGGTTGTTGGAAGGACGATGGCATGATTTCCGCTTTGCAAGGAGTTGGGCTAGATGACTCTCGGGGTCCCTTCCAACTCTCTGCAATTCTATGATTCTGGGATAGCACGTGCGAAGTGCTTTGAACACATGGGAGCACCATACCGTGCTGGCCCCCACGTGCTGGAGCCAAATGCACTTTCTCTGCCTTGCCGGCACCTCCACAGCTAGTCCTCTACCTTTAAAGGTCCACCGATTGTGTTGCCATAGCAACCACTTAACCCCTTCACTCAGGCTGCTGTGTTGAGTGAGCATCTTCATTCCCAAATAATCCCCTATGGGTTCTGGGTGGGCATTTGATTGGCAGGAGTGGAGGGGGGAGAAGCCACCAGGGAGCCACCTGCTGAGGCATCTCGGCCGAGGATTTAGCTGTCTTATATCTGGGTCCATGCATCCATATCTTGCATGGCTGATTTTCCAGATTCAGGAATAAGAATGGCTTTGCTAACACTTGGATCACTTTACTGCTCTCTCCTACAGGATGCTTGGCTGCTGTAGAAATAGTCATATTTACTTATTTATCATTGTTACTACTACTACTTTATTTAGGCAATTTATATACTACTGTCCACAACAGAAATATCACAAATTATTGTTTTTTATCACAATTATTTTAGGGAATTTATATACTGCTTGCTATAGAAATAGCACAAACTGTTGTTGCTTATATATTTGTATATTTTTATTTTATTAAATTTGTATACCACCCTTCGTCACAAGATCTCAGGGCACTTCACAGAATAAAATACAAGATGAAGAATTAAAGCAAAAACAACAAAACAGTACTCCCCTGCTCCCATAGACACATTTCAAAGGCTGTGGGATATTAATCAGCCCAAGGCCTGGTTGAAGAGGAATATTTTCACCAACCGCCTAAAAATATATAATGGAGGTGCCCTGTGAGCCTCCCAGGGGAGAAAATTCCACAAATGGGGGAGCCACTACAGAAAAGGCCCCGTTCTCGTGTTGCCACCCTCCAGGCATCACGTTCTTTAAGTACAAGCCCACCACAAACAAGGCATTTTGGCTGAGCCTCCTGTTTTCATGTACCCTATATACTCGAGTATAAGCCTAGTTTTTCAGCACATTTTTTGTGCTGAAAAAGCCGCCCTCGGCTTATACTCAAGTGAGGCAGGCAGTGGCTCCTATGGAGCTTTCCCAGGTTTTTTGTGGTAAAATTGGGTGCCTCGGCTTATATTCGGATCGGCTTATACTCAAGTATATACGGTACTTGGGAGAAAACGGAGACCTATTGCTATGTGGGGCCTATTATTCAACTACAGCTTTCAGTTGCCCTTCAACATGGTAACGATAAGAGAGAAAACATTAGGAACGTCAGACCAAAACCATTCAAAAGCTACAAGGTTCATGGCTGAGTGGAGATTCGAACCCTTCTCTCCCAAGTCCTAGTCCTATGCTCTAAACCACTACACCACACGGACACTAATTACATTGCATTGGTGTCGTATTTTTTAACCCCCACAAAAGTTACCGGATGCAATCCTGTATCTCTGGTGTTAGAGTAAAGAGGTGTGTCTTCAGCATCAGACAGAAACTATGTAATGAAAGTATGGAGGGCAGGGAGTTTCACTGTGGCCAGCATGGCGAATATTTCATCTTCTGTAAGGGTTTCGTAGTGCTCCTCACGAGTAACGACATCCGACTCAGGATCCTTCTAGTTACATAGGTTTATTATACAGATATATACAAGTCAGAGCTTAAGTTTCCATGACCCTCTTAGTCACTCTCAGATTCCGGAAGTGGCACTTTTCAGGAGTGCCCCCAACATAAGAATTTGGGGACCCCTAGTCTCCTCCTCCTCTGCTCCTTCTGTTTCTGCACCCTACGTAATTGAGGCGACAGGACCACCATTTCCCCCTCTGTCCCTGAACCACTAAGTTGGTGTCTGGACCTGGCAGCATCCGACAGCCCCTCCACCGCAGAGCCCATTTCCTGTCTCTCCCTCCCACCAGAAGACTCTGGGCCCCTTGAGCGGTGTTCGCTGCTCGCAGCATCAGAGAGCCTTTCCTCCTCTACTGGCTCTCCGCTGCCCCCTGGTGTTCCCCTGACATCTTCCCCTCTGTATATTCTGCTTCCTTCCTTCCTCTCGGCCTCATCCCTCTCCCCCTTCTGCCTCGGCTGCTCTGGTTCGGGTGCTTGGAAGGAGAAGCCACTCAGTGAGATGTGTGGATTTTCCTGGCCGCTTCTCAGCTAATTCTCCAACTTTTTCTCCTTTCCCTCTGGATAGATGCAAGCCCAATGACCCACAGCGGGAGCACGTACCACGCCATCATTGGGGGAATAGTGGCTGTCATTGTCTTCCTGCTCCTTATCCTCCTCATCGTTCTGGGACACTACCTGATCCGGCACAAAGGTAGGCTTCCATGCAAACCTGCACAAATGTTTTCTTCGTCTTGCAAACCAGGGCTGGGTAGACCGCAGGGGTGGAATGCGGCCCTCCAGGCATCTCTTATCTGGCCCTCGGGACTCCACATGCCCTTCTCCTTCTGCATCCACACTCAGTGGCGTAGCAAGGGCGGGACGTTGGGGGCGGAGCGCCCCGGGTTCCACCCTGGAGGGGGGTGACACTTGGCGGGGGCCCCCGTGAGCCCTCAGCCCCCTGCCACCCAGTAAAGGAGCCTCACTTGGCAGCTCGTAAGGTCGCCGCGGGAGCAGCAGCACGGACGGACTGTGCATGTCTGTGCGTCGTGATGTCATGATGCACGGACAGAGTGAGGCCCTCCCCCGGGGTGTGCCCCTGCGTTTGCCGCTCCGGGCGGCCAAGGGGCTCCGTTCGCCACTGTCCACACTCTGCTCAGGCTGCTCCCCTCGCCAGCCTTGCTTCACACCTTCCTTGAGGGGTTTTGGAAATGTCTGAAATGTTGGCCTGGATAGGCGATAGAGAGGTGTGCTTGTTTGTGCGGAAACTAACCTACAGTACAATTTTTTTAAAAAATTGCATTCGTCGCTCTGCCCACTTTGGCCTCTGGCCCTGCCCACCAGTTGCATGTGACCCTCAAAGAGTTGTCCAGAAGGAAATGTGGCCCTTGGGCTCCAGCTCTAGCTGGAGATATCGGGAAAGGGGGCATTTAACGTGGGCGTAGCCAGGATTTAGGTTGGGGCAGCAAGACACCCACCTGTCCTGTTCCAGAACTGAGCTACCTACGACGCGATTGGTCAGTTCGTGGAAGCCACGCCTATCGCTCTGTCAGGTCACTAGAATGCGCCACGACATCATCGCAGTGACCTCGGCGAGCATTTCCATTTCAAATATTGTGATCATTTCTAATTTTGGTTAAGTAACACTGGGGAACAACATTTTTGTTGCATTGACACCTGCAGTTGTTCTAACCTAATTTTGACGTGCTGATTTCATATCTGAAGTCAGTTTTGTTCTGTAAGCTCTAGGTTTGTTTGTTTTTTGCAATTCATGTTTTTCACTTTTCACCATAATCTTTGTTTTTCACAATGCAAGAATTCAATATTTTATTAAACACATAGCCAAAGTAGTACAATATGAGTATAAATGTAAGTGACTTATATAGCATTGTACATGACATGTATAGCATTGAAAATGACATGTATATCTATGTACAGTTGGAGCTATGCAAAAAAATGTAGAGCTTACAGAACAAAACCGACTTCAGATTTGAAATCAGCATTGAAAGAACATGTAAGAACAGTTGAAAAATCTCATGCAACAGAAAATGAAAAAAAAATTGTTCCCCAGTGGTATTTTTTATTTACTTACCGGTATTTGATTTAGGGGGGCAGCTGCTGCGCCTGGCTATGCCCATGGTGCTGAACCTCTGATCTTCTGCATGTAAGCCATGCGTGGTTGGGTGAACCATGCAAGTCCCATGTTCCCTTGTGGTGGTACAGACTCTTCCCACTTTACTTAGCCATCCTAAATAAGCTCCACTGTTGCTCCAAGCCAAATGACCCCCTCTGGTAGCTTCCTCTCTTTTCCTGTGTCCCTATGCAGGTACCTATCTGACCCACGAGGCCAAAGGCTCAGACGACGCCCCAGACGCAGACACAGCCATTATCAACGCCGAGGGCGGTCAAACTGGTGGGGATGACAAGAAGGAGTATTTCATCTGAGTGGGGAGGGTGGGGCCTGGCGGCCGGGCAGCAGGGGGGAGGAGGAGGAGGAGGAAGTGGCGGATCGGAACCCAACCTCGACTGAATGACAACAGAACCCACCCAACCAATATGTCAAAGGAATTTCTCTCGCGCCCAGGAAGGAATGGACGGACAGACAGAGGGATGATGGTGGGGGACCGAGATCGGCGATGGGACAGAGGAGGAATGAGAGAGAGAAAGAAGATCAGCTTGGCTCACAATGCTTCTTTGAACTTGTATAAAACATTGTTACTAAACGGGGGGGGGACACGCACCCGAACATTGAGAACCCCTCAAAACCCCTTGTTCCTGCTTGCTTGTACCTACATATCTGCGGCTGCCAAAATCGCACTAAACACAGACCTGGAGAGTGAGTGATGATACCTTTCTTTCTTCCTTCCTTCCTTCCTTCCTTCCCTCCTTCCTTCCTTCCTTCCCTTCTTCCTTCCTTCCTTCCCTTTTTCCTTCTTTCCCTCCCTTCTTCCTTCCTTTCTTCCGGCTCCTTTTGAGGCTGTTTTATCTTCTTTTTCGATGGCGTACTCTTGTTTTTGACTCTTTCTTTCTTTCTTTTTTTACAAAAAAAGAGAAAAACCTCTGTTCTCGTTCCCTTATGTTTGGAATGTCTTGAAGTGGGGGCACTGTAGGGGTTTGTTGGTGGGGTTCGGATGGTGTATCTCTTGCTTTCCTTTAGAGTTGTTCTGCTTTTTCTGTTTTGATGTCGAAGGATCAAATCCGCTTGTGTTTGGGGTGGGGAGAACGGAAGCCGTGGGGACATTGGGAGGAGATCCCTTAATCTTGCATCTTAGGGGTCAAGCAAGGTGGGCTGAACTCTGAGCAAGGGAGTGCTGGGCTTATCAAAATCGGGGCACTGGCTCTAGGGCCTGGAAAGCCCCCCAAGCAAAGCCCCGCTTCCTACTGGAGGAGGAGGGGACACAGCATTTCCTCCATGCCGCCTCCAACTTCCTCAGGCCTTCCTCTGTGATGGTCTTCATTCAGGAAGGTTTTGGGAGCCGGGCTGATGAAGGACGGGCTCAAATTTGGGGGACAGGTTCGCTATGAAGAGCTCTGCCGATTTTATCCTTCGACGAGATTTCGTTCCTCCGGTTGCGTCTCTTTGTTTTGAGAGGAGAATGTCGTTGTGTGGTCCGTGTACCAAGGGATGCCAGCTAGCCGGTTGCAGTCCCGACCCAAACCCATGGCAAAAAAAGAAGAAGAAAGGGGGAGTTTGCTTTGGGGCTCCCCTGGTGTCCTTTCTGCTTCCCAGTCACGGGGGGGGGGGTCGGATTCGAGAGCCAGGTGCTTCTAAGGGGGCCACTCAAAGAGAGAGGACCCCCATTGCTGGGGTTTTCTCTTGGTTCAGAGCCCCGGTTTCTCGGTGCAAAAGGGTACCCACTACCCTCCTGTGTCTTCCTTGGGTTAGAGAGGAAGCAAGGCATTCCAGGGGGTGCCCCATAGCTCAAGGGCAGCTCCCAGTGCCATCAGCCCGTTGGTGGGGAGAGTTGAATGAGCAAGATTTATTGAGTGATGCAATTACAGTTCCCCAATCTCCAGTGTTTGCTACCGATTAGACCACCGGGGGGTGGGGGGGGAGCGTCAGCTGTGGATATTTCAGCCTGCACCCAAATACACACCCTGCCAAATTAATTCAAGCCTGGCTCCAACACTGTAATCAGAAGCAGTGTTTCTTCCTCACAGGCATACATCTGAAGGTTGATTCAGATGCCCTGTTCGCCACCGCCACAGAGGGATAAACAAATGCCTTTCCGCTATCAATAAAAACTGGGGGGGGGAGGTCCACCACTGTCCCCCCCCACCCCCAAATCATGAAATCTTGCTTTGTGATCTCTAAAAGAACAACCGCCTCTGGTTCTTCCTTCCGCTTTGCCTTCTGTCACAAAAGCCTCTCCTCCCTCCCAACTGACACACAGACATAATTGTCACACACAACTACTGCCATTGATTTCCTCAAAAACCTCAGTGAGGGCCAGAAACTTGGTGGATTGTAAAACGAAACAAAAGCAGACTTTGAGGAGAGGGCAGTTGTTCTCGCCATGAAAATGGTAGGCCTTTCGAGTTTTAAGGTGCCTGCTTCTTTCTTTTTAAATAGTGTAGCAGCTGAGTACTTAACACAACAATTGGCATGGATAGGTGAAATCTTTTGCCTTAGCTCTGTGAGTTCACATCTGTCTATTTTTCAAAGTATTTAGTGCAATGAACATGCATGCAGAGAGCATGTCCCAGCGATGGCTTCTTTTGCTGCTCGTTTTGTCGTTCTGTGACTTTCACACATTTCATCTCAAACACAGAACCAAATGCCACTTTCCAGCTTGCGATGTCTCGTCTTGAAGATACTGTTGGTCCAGGTTTCACCTAAGATGGGCTAGGTAGCTGGTGATTGTCCTTGGCAACTGGGCAGGCTGGAGAAAAGGGCTTCTGAGCTTGTGCAGAGAACTTTCTGTTGTCAGAGTCATTGCAGACATCCCTGGCAACTGCAACTCTTCCAGTGGAGTGAGAATATGTATTCTCCTCTTGATAGCTTGGCAATATTGATTGGCAACATTCTCAGGACAAACCAAATGCAGCGGAACTTCTGGCATAGTGTAGCAATGATGGCTGTGAAAGAGGGGATTAGACAAAATTCATGGAGGATAGAACAACCAATGGGTACCAATCCTGATGACTATATGCTACTCCTAGGATCGGAGTCAGTGTTGGTTGGGAGCAGCAGCAAGAGAGAGCTGTTGACCTCATGACCCACTTGTGGCCTTCCTAAAACACCTGGTTGGCCACTGTAGGAACAGATTTCTGGACTAGATGCACATCTGGCCTGACTCAAGAGGGCTCCTCTTTTGTTCTTACTGGCCACAGAGGTTAGGAATGGATCCTTCATCTTCAGATGCAGGCTACCTCTAAATATCCAGTTGCTGGGGATCTGTGGCAAATGAGGGTTACTGGCTTCAAGCCCTGGTGGTTGATGGTGGACTTCTCAGACTGAAGCGCCTGATTGGCCACTGCGGCAAACAGGAAACAGAAACTAGAGGATGCTGGAGCTGATGGACCGGTGGTCAGTTCGAGGAGAGTTCTCAAGTTTGTTACATCAGTGTTGTCAGGTGTTAAGAGGTCAGCAGGTTGGCCCAGATCCTGCTCTGGCTGAGGGTCCCTTGAAGTCAGAACTAGCATCTCAGGCAGTTTGGTCTTGGGCAGCGATGGGATCCTATTTGAGTTTGCAAGCGTTCCTCGTTTTGCCTGCCCACCCATCCTACACCCGATGTCAGGTTTTGGACAGGTAAAGATGAGCCTGGTCCAGGAAGGAGGCAGGGAATTTGTGCTATGGGCTGTGTTTTGAAAACCCTGGCAACCAGCTGATCACCGGGGCTTCAAAGCACCCTGGTTATCAGTGCTTGCAGCGAGAGCTGTGTGCGATCCTCTGAAGTCGCCAACGATCAGCTGGTTGCATTTGCACTTACATGGTTTGATTTCAAAACCCTGCAGACAAAAATGGGTCTCACCTGTGATGTCAGGTGTGGCAAACGTGGCCTGTGGCAGGGAAGATAGGTAAAGAGCTGGATCCAGTACCCTACTCCTGGTGTAGGAGGACCTTCTTAAGTGCCTATGGAAAGTGGGGCTCGGGGAGAAGGAAGGCAGGAAGATGCAAGGCTAAGCAAATTTTATCAGCTGATTGTTGGGGGCTTAAAGAGAACCACACATTGCTCTGCAAGCACTGATGGGTGCTTTGAAACACCGACAATCAGCTGATTGTTGGGACTTCAAAGCACAGTCCACAGCACAACCTTCCCCCACCTTTTATGGACCACGTCCACCTTCACCTGCTCAAAAGCTGACATCAGGTGGGAACTTCCCAGGGTTCCTGCGGTGAATCATAGAATCACAGACTTGTAGAGTTGGAAGGGTCACCTAGTCCAACCTCCTGAAAGTGCATTACTTTGAAGTGGTGGGAATCTTGCTCCTGCCTCGGCCAGTCTCTGAACTGAGTGAAAACATAGATGGAAGTGTCGGCTCTTGGATTTGATCAAGCAAATGACTGATACCTACCCACCATCACCAAAACCTCCGCTCTGACGGACCCCGGCCATGGATGGATCCCTGCAGATGTTGTTGGACTCCCAGTTCCCATCAGCCCCAGCCAGCAGGGGATGATGGGAGCAGGAGTCCAACAACATCCAGAGAGCCATAGTGTGCCATGGGATCTCCCCTGCTCCCTTCTTTCGCCTGTTGACGGAACAGATTATCAGCACCTCTGCAAATGGAATCAAGACTGTATCAATGTCAGTGGCCTCCAGGGAGCCCACAAGACAGCAGACTCCCCTCTGTTGTTCCCTCTCCTCCCCTAATCTGCTCTTCAGAGCTAGACTGCCCCTGGACATGGACACAAGGTCTGCCTTTCTATAACTGCTGGGCATCTTGAGTTCTCAGCATGGGGTGGGATCTATTTATTTATTTATTTATTTGGAGTTGCAGCCGATGTTTGTCCTACTCAGAGGAGACCCGTGGAAATTAATGGACACGGCTAACTTAAGCCCATTAATTTCAATGGTTCTATGCCAGACAATATTTAGTTGGATACCACCCTGTAGATCATGGATTAGGTTGGATTACCATGTGGTTGATCCATGTGAGAAGATTTGTCAGGCTGGGGAAAATCTGCCTTGTGCACGTGAGAAGGAAAGCAGAGTAACCTAACCAAGTCCGCCCATTGATGCATCTAACTCAGTGCTGTCTACACTGACCAGCAGCAGCTAGCTCTCTGGGATTTAAGACAGGTGTGTCTCTCCCAGCCCTACCTGGAGATGCTGGGGATTGAACTGGGGACATTCTGAATGCAAAGCAAACGCTCTGCCCCTGAGCTGTGGCCATTTTCCAAATAAGATTCTAGTCCTCATGTTTCCAGAGAAAGGACTGTATTAAATAGGAACATGGAAAGCTGCCTTATACTGGCTTCATCAAGCTCAGTATTGCCTACACGGACTGGCAGGGTTTCAGAGGGGATATTCTGAGCCCCACCTGGAGATGCTGTGGGTGTTTGAGCCTGGGGCAAGGCATGTGCTGTAGCAATGAGCCGTGATGGAGAGAAAGAGAGAGAGAAGGAATTTTATCTCTCTGTGTGTAAGAGAGAGAGAGAGAGAGAGAGAGAGAGATGGGGCTCTTATGATGCACTAATTAAAGGTGATATCTTCAGCTCAGCAGGGTTAACAACAGTTTTAAAGCCCTTGTTGTCTCTTCCAGCACGAAACAATTACTTGTGTTTGAAGCTTTGCCTGCCAACATGCATGTTGACAAAACCTTTAGCATTTTTTCCCTTTTAACCTGGCACTTGGCAAGCAGTCACCTCCTTTGAACTGACAACAGAGTCATGCCTTCACGTTTAACCCTCCAATGTTCTTTTCTGTCCCCTCTCAATTCCCCTGGGTGACTAAGCCGCCTCGATTTCTGTCCTTCTGCCAGGCAAACTGGAATATTATTCCAACAAAGCCTCGGTGACTTGACAGTCCCTCGTGCAACATTTAAAATGGGATGCATAGACACCATGTCTATTAGTTTCCATGGGTCTACTCTGAGTAAGATTGGCGGCTCCCTGTTGTTGTTGCTGCTGCTTTAATGCAACAGCATTTGTCAAGCTGGTGCCCTGCAGATGTTTTGAACTGGGGCTGATGGGAGTTATAGTTGAAAGTATCTGGAGGGCACCAGCTTGGCAAACCTTGTTTTGATAAGACAGACCTGCCAAGGGAGGTTGTCTCGGGCAGGTCTTTGTAACAGATGGCAAAAGACTGTCCCCAAAATGAACTGGAATCTTTTTGTTAGGAGCGTTGAGATCAAAAGTGTGCTGTCTAAACTTTTAAAACGCACAGGTGCCTTGTGTTTCTTTTAAACAGAAAACGTTGGAAAGAGCCAATGAAAAGAAACCGGGCAGGTAACTCCTGTTGTATAAACTTTTCTATAACTGCACTTATATGAACTAGTACCAAGGTTATTTCAGATTTGTAAATGTATAGCTACTGGGGAACTTTGATACTGTGGGATTCATTTGTCCTGCCATGCAAGAAACAGATTCAAAGGTTCTAATTCATGCAGCAGCTGCAGGAGTGAACTGAAATACAAAACTGAACTGTGATCATAGCACAGAGTCATATATTTGTAGAGTTGGAAGGGACCAGCCCCTTTCAATGAAGGAATCGCAGCTAAAGAACCCCTGATAGCCAACCTCTGTTTATAAACCTCCCATGAAAGAGAGTCTGCCAACATCCGAGGGAGTCTCTTTCCACTGTCAAACAGCTCTTACCTTCAGAAAGTTCTTCCTGATGTTTCGTTTGAATCTCCTTTCTTGCCATTTGGATCCATTGGTTTTGGTCCTAATACCCTCTGGAAGAGCAGAAAACAAACTTGCTCCATCTTCCATTTGACAGCCCTTCAGATATCGTATCACCTTTCAGTCTTCTCCAGGCTAAACATTGCCCAACTCCCTCAACCGTTCCTCATAAGGCTTGGTTTCCAGACCCTTGATTATCTTGGTCTCCCTCCTCTGCACACATTCCGGCTTGTCAATATCCTTCTTAAACTGTGCTGACCAGAACTGGACATAATACTCCGGAAGGGGTCTGACCAATGCAGAACAACAAAGTCGTCCTGTTATTTCCCTAGATGTGGGCAGTGGGGTAATGCTTGTTCTTCAGACATTTTAATCACTTAGGAAGCTGTCTTATACAGAGTCAGACCATTGGTCCACCTATCTCGGTTAGCCTAGAGGCCTTCCGAGCCTTACCTTGAGATGCCAGAGATTGAACCAGGCCCTTCCTCAAATCACTGTACAGAAATATTTATTGGTGAAAAGGAGGGCATAGAAATTAAGTTTGGTTGATCTCGCCAAGGGTGCAGCAACAACTTAAAAGTGTCCCTGGCTATGGCTAACCTTACTTTTTTATTATTGTGATTTATCACATTTTTATTCCCCCAAGGAACTCAAGACTTGATGCATTCCTCCCCCGCCCCCATTTATTTCCTCGCAAGAACTCTGTGAGGTGTGATAGGCCTTACTATGCCATTCACAGGAGAATATATATATATAAAACAACAGAAAGACATGCCAATATTGTCTCTGTTTTGACATATCATTCAAACACAGGGACGAGATCGTTCCTTAGAGACAAGCCGTTAAATTGCAAACCTACAAAGATTTATTGACCATTTTATTAGCTGAGCGTGGAAAGATTCAGCTCAATGGTGTTTCCCGGCCTGTTGTCCAATAACTTTAAAAAAATTATGTTGGTGTCATTTTTGGAGTTACACGATTCATTCTCCAGGAGCTGAAATGGATTTGCCCACCTTCAAATAATCTTGTGTCAAATATTCACTGGATGTTCTCTGAATATTCACCAAATACCGGCCTTGACACCTGACAAGATTTGAGGGTTCTCTCCTGCTCTCTCCCAAGGCTAGGAGACCTGTGACCTTCCGGGTGTTGCTGGTCTACAACTCTCATCATCCCTGACCATTGACCATGCTGGGTGGAGCAGATGAGAGCCAGAGGTCAACAACATCTGGAGGACCAAAGGTTCCCTATTCCTGATCTACCTAACCTATCTTCTCCAGTTCCCAGCATGCACTCTGACGCACCCTTAAAGCCCAAGATCCCACCATATGCTAGGATCACACCTAGAAACAGAATGTGGTCAGAGCTATGCAGATTTGAGGGCAGGGCTAAGCCATCTGAGAGGTGGGGCTATTCAGATCAGGGGTGTGGCATTCAGTGGTTTCCATCCACAGGCTAACTGTACATCTGTATCTGGCTTGCTTTGGATAAACTAGACAGGCATTTTACATATGGCGGAAGTTTCTTTTTGTGTCCCCTTTTTCCTTTCATCATGCTCCTCTATCTGCTTTCTCATTTCTGAAAAAAGAAAAACTCACTTATGTTTAGCCTCTGAACTTTTTCTTCAGCTTCATACTTAGTTCCGGAGTATATAACATAATTTCCTTTATAATCCAGTTCCTAAATCCTTTCCCTTTGTTATATGTTGGGTGTGGCCAAGAAATGGAGCCAGGGTGGAGCCGTTCAGATTAAAAAGTGGAGCTATTATGTACATAAGGGATGAGGAAATTCAGTCCTGTTGGCCTGATTAGCAATCCCATTTGGGGAAATCCAAACCCAGCTGCAGAGGCTGATTTAGGGCAGTGTGACCAGTTCTACCGCACTGGGCACTGAGCTTGGGGGGTGCCAAAGGGCATCACAAGGATGACATAGTGAACTGAGCAGAATGGAAGGTGAGAGGTGGAAATGCCGGATTTTGGCATCACACAGGTCACCGCTGAAATTTGACAGACCAAAGTTCGCTCCTGCCAGCTGTCGGTAGGGATAGGATAAATTCGGTTCAATTAGCATTTAAGGGGAACCTACCTAATTCGCATAATACATTCACATAATGCAAAAACTGAAAAATAGCCATCCTTTGAAATTCACACTTCTCTGAATTTTTGCAGTGCAGTTTTGTAGTGTGTACAAAAATGCAATTTCTCAAGTAAAGTGTGCACATATATTAGTGAAAATAATATACCAAAATGCATAGTATTAGGGAACTTTGCTTTACAAAAATGTGTCTATTGTTTAAAATTGCGTACAAATGTGTATATTAGGGGGAAATTGCATTAAAATGCTGTTAAATTTTCAGGAGGACCTTTTCAATTAAAAAAAGTTGCAAAGCGATGTGGAAATGTGGAAAGCTGAACTTAAGATCAGGAAAATGAGAAACTAAGGGCTTACCCACACTTCCTCTTGTGCTCTGCTTTCCCTGGGGAATACCGCTCTTTAGCACTCAATCAGAGCAAATGGCAATTTGGGTTTTCTCCTAATTGATGTCTGCTCCGATTTAGAGCTGAAGAGTGGGTTTTTCCTGGGAGAGGAGCAGAGCGAGGGGGAAACTGCTCAGACTCAATGCTTTCTAGGTACGGGACAAGCAGAAGTGTGGATGAGGTCTGAGAGCAGAATTGACAGATTCACCCACCCCTACCTGTCAGATATCTGTCCTCTTATGATGCCAGGCACAAAGATCTGTTATCTCTGATCTTAGCACTAAGCACCAAAGCACTAGGATCAGAGATAAGCTTCTGCCTGCTCTTTGACAGTATTTCTTTTTCTGAAGGGCTGCCTTCAGATGTCTTCTAAAAGTCAAATAGTTGTTTATTTCCTTGACATCTGATGAGAGGGTGTTCCACAGGGCAGGCGCCACTACCGAGAAGGCCCTCTGCCTGGTTTATTTCTAGATGGGTGGTGAGATCGGAGATAAATCTATGCCTGTGCTTGACTTGAAATTTGAACAACCTGGCATCAGAGGACATAAGATGATTGACAGATCAGTGGCGCTGCCAAACTGGGCCAGTTGTGGACCCAACCCTTGGACTGAAAAAGTTCCCCAACTCCTGATGTCAATAGTAGCAGGCCCAAGACTTCAGGGAGAGCAAACCCTGGCAGTGGGTGATTCAGCATTATATGTTGAGATACGTTTGCGCAACTCTCTCCTGGGATCTCTGCAATATTCTCATATTCTCCACCCATCATCCATGACAGAGCATTTTGCTAGTATTTGACGTTTGGCAGTATTTGATAGCTGACACACATTGGCATTTAGTCCTTGGCAGCTGACGGCTTATGAGATTTTATATCAAACCGAAACACCCGGGAGATTCCAGGAAGCCACTAAACTCCCTCTTGAACTATTTTGAGGTTAAGCACATCCCTGTCAAAAATTAAAATCCCGGTGTCAAATCTTGAAAATGGCAGATTCCACACTTGCGTGACAGAAGTGGGAGATGTTGCTGGATTTTGAATGGGGCTGGGTTTCGTTGCTAGACAGAGTCAGCAAACAGACCAAAGGACTTCCCGCTGATGGACCGCTGAAGATTTTGCCCCTCCGTGCACTTGTGGAGCATAGATTAACCATAAAGCAACAGTGACAGAGTGGCCTCCTGCCTTGACTGTAGATTACCACCATAGAGATGAAAAGGGCCTGGCAGGCTATCTAGTAGCCCAACTTCCTGTTCTAAGCAGGAACTCCAATGGTAGAACTTCTCAAGAGGCTCGTTGGTCATTGGCTCCATGGTGGAACTGCTCTTACCATCAAGAAATATCTCTTACATGTTCATCTGAAACCTACCTCCTTGCATCTTAAACCCATTAGCCCATGGAGCAGTAGAGAACAAATCTTTGCCTTCTTCTGCATAACAGCCCTTCTGTTTTTTGAAGAGTGCTGTCTCCCCTCAATCTTCTCTGTGTGAAAAGCATGCCTAGCTGCTTCTTTCTTTCCTCGTACAGCTTATTTTCTCCATCCTGCTGAGCTCTCTTTGTGGCCCTCCTGTCAACCATTTTTTTTCTATATGTCCTTCTTAAAGAGTGGTGCAACAGTTGGAGGTGCCCAGAGAAGCAACTGGTCTGCCTAGCTCAGTATTGTCCACACTGACAGGTAGCAGCTTTCTGTGATCTTCCTCAGTCAGGGATTGAATCTGGGACCTCCGCATTAGAAGCAGATGCTCTAACACTGAACTACAACCCTTCAAACAGCTGGAAAGAGACCTCCAAACAAGATCTGGCTAGTGAAGAACAAAGTGCAATGACTTGCTTTCTACAGTCTCCATCTGTAGGACCATGGGGCAAACTCCATCCTTAGCCACCAGGTGGTTCTTTTACCTGGTGGTTGTCAAATCCCTGTGCTACAAGCCAGACCACAATTTTAAACCTCAACATCAGGTAGTCCTACAGCCTGGGAATCTGTCACTCATGGGAATGAGCACAATGATTCACTAGTCATGCACAAGCCTTCAAGAATACGAGACTTGGCTCTCTGGATTGCATCCCACAATGAACGAATAGCCTAAAGGCAGAATGCAGTTTTCTCCTACCTCATCTCTTTTAAATATTGGGTTGTCAGGCCTACTCAGAGTAGACCTGTTGAAATTAATGGCCATGGCCAACTTAGACTTATTAATTGCAATGCATCTAACTCCGAGTAAACGTTAGTTGAATACAGCCCATTGTTTTTAAATGTTCAGAGGAAGAAAATCACTGAGCAATAACATTCACATGACAAAAAGACAAAATATGGGGAAGGATCCTGCCATTTCTATATGATGGATCCGCAAAGTCCACAAAACTGTGGTTCCTGCATTTCAGGGGGTTGGACCAGATGACTCCTGGGTGCCTTCCAACCCTACAAGTCTATGGTTCTATGAAAACAGTACTATTTTTCTAGTTATCGGAATAACATTTCCCCTTCCTGAATATATACAGTGGTACCTCGGGTTAAGTACTTAATTCGTTCCGGAGGTCCGTTCTTAACCTGAAGCACCACTTTAGCTAATGGGACCTCCTGCTGCTGCTGCGCCGCCAGAGCACGATTTCTGTTCTTAGCGGAGTTCTTAACCCGAAGCGTACTTAACCCGAGGTACCACTGTATGTTACTTTTTTAAAAAGTATGCATAGTAGTTGCAGTATTATATTTATAGTTTACCTATCTTCCAAGAAGCTCAAGTTGGCAAACAAGGTTCTCCCTCTTCCCCATTTTATCCTCACAACAACCCTGTGAGGTAGGTTAAGCTGAGAGATTCTGACTGGCCCCTTAAGATCACACAGCGAGGTTCATGGCTGGGTGAGGATTTGAACCCTGATTTCCCAGGTCCTAGTCCACCATCATCATTAGCTCTCATAATCATTGTATATCACACTTTCTGGAGCCGATCTGCTTTTGGCACATTTGCAGTCTAGGATCGTGTAAAACTACCCACCCAAGTTATTCCAATGGCCTCAGGGCTGGCATCATAGATTGGCACAGTTGGGCACTTGCCAAGGCCCACTACCAACCAGACACACACACACACACCACATTGCTACTGTTCTTAAAATCTGCTGTTGTTACCTAGTCACCCGCTTTCTTTATTCTACCTCATTTTCATTATGGCATCCCTATTCCACATCTCCTCCAAACAGCTCGAGATTCTCTCCCTACCAAGTTCATCCTCGCGACAACCCTGTGAAGTGGGTCAGGCTGAGAGGCTGTGAATGGCTCAATGGCACTCAGCGAGTTACATGGCCAAGTGGAGATTGGAACTCTGGTCTTCCAGGTCCTGGTCCAACACCCTAACCGCTACACCACACTGTCAAGTAGCAAGCAGTATCTGGAGTGAGGAGAAGGACCTCCATTCACCTCTCCATCTAGGGCAGGTGTGAGGAACCTGCAGCCCTCCAGGTGTTGCTGAACCAGAATTAACCACAATCCCTGACTGCTGGTCCTCCTAGCTGGGGCTGATGGGAGTTGGAGTACATCAGTAGCTGGAAGACCACAGGTTCCCTATCCCTGGTCTACAGAGCTGAATCGGTTCGACTCAGGCCACATCCACACCATACATTTCAAGCCCTACGCTACCTCTTTCAACAGTCATGGCTTCCACCCACAAAGAATTCTGGGAGCTGCAGTTTGTTGAAGGTGTTAAGAGTTGTTTGGAGACCCCTATTCCCCTCACGGGGCTACAATTTGCAGAGTTCCCTGGGAAGAGGGATTGACTGTTAAACCACTCTGAGAATTGTAGCTCTAGGGGGTTTCCTAACAATTCTGAGCACCGTTAACAAACTACAGCTCCCAGAATTCTGTGGGGGGTTGAAGTCCTGACTCTTTAAAGCGGTACCATCGTTCTTTAAATACATGGTGCAATTGTGTCCTTAGAAGAAAAAGGCAGGTGACCTAGAGGAGATGACTGCAAGGAGGAAGAGATGGGCCACTCCAGAAGGGAACCCACTGAAGACCTTTTGCCCAAGGGTCCCCCAAAACTCAATTAGCTTCACCCAAACTCACTTGGCTGTTTTGTGTCCCAACTGAAGCCCCTGGGTATCCTTCACTTTTGACAGTAGCTTAGGAGCACATGGTCAAAGCCACAGTGATGGGTGAACAGCAGCAGGCCTAGACACACAACTCTCTGGGTCACAACGGGGAGATCTGTCTGCCCTTGTACCTTAATGGCCAATGTCCATGCCGTACGTCTTATTAGAGGGGTGGGGGACCTCAGGCCCAGGAGCCAAATGCAACCCCCCAGAACTTATCCCAGGCCACGTCCCCTTTCTCTGGGACACACCCCTCTTTGGCCCAGCTTTGCACCTGAGTGTTTTTGCCTGGCTGGGATGTGTCTATGGACTCTGATGATGCTTCTTGCTTGCCTTGGAAGGAGGATAAAGAGGATGGGTGTGAGAGTTGTGCGTGTGCAGAAACTTGCCTACTGTAAAATGCACGGTGCATGTTGTTGCTCTGGCCACTTTTGCCTCTGGCCACACCCACCACTGGCATTTGGTCCTCACTGCCTGGAAGGATATACACCCCTCAGGCTAGAAGCCCACCCTTGGCTTATGACTCAAATTCCTTGGGTGTGTCACTTGAGCAGGGCTCTTCACCTTGACCTCTTTACTACAGGGTGGTCGTGTGTCCTACTTTACAGAGGGTGGTCCTCTCTTTGAAGGAGTCATCTGGCAGAGCAGCTGTCTGGTCTTAAGTCCAGCTTGTAGATAAAAGGTGGTGTCCAACGAAGTTCTGCTCAGAGTAGAGCCATCAGAATTAAGAAACCGAAGTTAGCCATCTCTATTGATGTCAATGGGTCTACTCTGAGTAGGGCTAACATTGGCGACAACCCAAAGTAATTTAAGAAGGGGGGGGGTCTTGTAGTTGTCCCTCAACACTGAACACCTAGACTGCAAACTGAGTTGTCACAGAGGCTACCTGGTCCAATTCTTGTTCCCCACTAAGTTAAGATGTATTTTCTTTCTGTTTGAATTATAGTGATTCTTTCTAAATTTGCATAAGTACACATAAATTAACATATGCAAATTGGTGTCCTCTTTTGTCCATTTTTGGGGGAGGGGCAATGCATTTCCTACTCTCTTCTGGTCTTTTGGGGGAAACTCTTGGTACACAGTTGTCCTCTCTTTTCTAATGGTGTCTCTTTTGGGGAAGTAGGAGAAAATGGAAGGGTTGCTTCACGCAGATCATTGTTTCCCAAACTTGGGTCTTCCGCTGTTTTTGGACTACAATTCCCATCATCCCTGACCACTGGTCCTGCTGGCTAGGGATGATGGGAGTTGTAGTCCCAAAACAGCAGAAGACCCAAGTTTGGGAAACCCTCATGCAGATCCAAACCCACCCAACAAAAAATCATGTTCATTTGGATATAAGCGTCATGATGAATCTTCCTTCTGAGTTGAAATCTCTGTGATCCGCCTCAATGCTAGTGCAATATACGCATCATTGCACACCCATGAACACAAGACGCCTTGCGCCCTCTCCCCATATTCAGGTGGTGGATGCATGTGGATGTGTTTGCAGTTCTAATAAGATGTGTCGTAGGATTTCAAGCTTCCAGTAAACATTTGCAAACTGTTCAAAGAAGGGAGAGACTATTCCAACCACTTTACTAGCACCCCAGAAGCCCACAATGGAGGCTGGTCTACTGCAGCTAAGGAGCATTGCCCCACCAGCCTCAGTCTGCCCTTGGCCAGACCTGAGCTGCCTGCCTTCTTCCTTATAACCAGTACAGGTAGGGGGGGGCAAGAGCTGCTTGTCACCTTTCTCCTCCCCAGTCTCAATGTTGCCTTTGAAAAACTCAGCAGAGTGGAGGTGGGGGCAAGACTTGGAATGAATTGGTTCTGCCTGTCCTTCACTCTGGCGCCCCCTACTGTTGTGCTCCCTGCCTTCTGACCTACCAGTCTCAAAGGGCACCAGCCAACATTGGAAGCCCATACCGGGCAAGCTGTTGGTGTGTGTGCACATGGGCATGCGCAAAGGCCTGCAGCCATGCACTTTGATATGAGAATCAGGCTGTTTCGGGGACACAACCGTGTTCCTTCCTTCATCCACAACCTGCCGGAGGCTATGAACTCATTTGTGTCGAGTCTGCTTTGGCCCAGCCTGTGGTGCATTGATTTTATATCAAGCATGCCTGTTGTTTGTATGTATTTCTGCAACACACACACACATGGGGAAAAAAATATCCACTGCAGTTTCTCAGCTGGGGAGATTTGCAAGCTAGGAGTGGAGATTCCAGGCTTTGGTTATAAAACTAGGGGAGGCGGGCAGCTGAGGGGGAATTGGAGCCAGTGACACTCCAATGGAGCGAGGCTTCTGTTTCATGGATAACAGGCCCCATCATCAAGGAAGATGGAACCCGCCGTGTGACAGCAGGAGAAAGGAAATGCTTAGGTTGGGGAAAATGAAGGCTGTGGGTTGTTGTTTTTTTCCATCGGTTCTCTTGTCACTGTTTGCTCAAAGCCCATTGTTGAGGGTGTTGTTTTTCCCTGTAAACCTCCCAGCCTGGCTGGATAACTAGAAGAGCTTTAGAAAGTCTACATAGGCTGGGTGACTCGGAGGCAAATGGCAAGAACCCAACTTTGATTGAATAGAAAGCTGGTCCCAGCGATGTTGAGCTGGATAAGCTGCATGCATCATCAGCCCTTCTCAGAGTAGACCCATCAAAATGAATGGGCAGGACTAACTTTGGTCCATGAATTTCAATGGGTCTGCTCTGAGTAGGGCTGACAGTGCATATTACCCGAAGTTGTGCGTTCTATTTTCTTCTGCTCAGTGGGTGGTGGTTGTGGTTTTATTTAAGCAACAGGGTGGCGATTATTGGGATGGATGCAGAAGAACATTAAGTGGATGGGGAGGCCTTTCTCTCTCGCATCATCCCAGAACTTGGGGATACCTTGTTGGGAGAGTCAGGACAGGCACACAATGCATGGTTCAGCGACATGATCCGCTCCCAGAAGAGGTGATGATGGCCATCAACCTGGATGGCTTTAAAAAGGGGTTAGACAAATTCATGGAGGAGAAGCTTATCAATGGCCACTAGCCATGATGGCTATGTTCTCCCTCCACTGTCAGAGGCAGAATACTTCTGAATGCCAGCTGCTGAGGATCACAAGTGGGGCAGTGTGTTCCTGTACTGCTTGCAGGTTTTCCAGAATTACCTGGTTGGCTACTGAGAAAAGGACACTGGTCTAGATGGGCCCCCTTTGGCTCGATCCAGCAACAAGACTCTTCTTATTGTCTTAAGGTGCACCTGGTTCAGCTTTTCCCAAAGGTTTTCCGCTGCAACTCCCACCACCCCTGACCCTCGGCCATGCAAGCCGGGGCTGATGGATGTTAGAGGGTACCTATTGAGGAAGGGGGAGCAACTCCATTTTTATTCAACAGAATTCAACCAGAAAAATTTGCAAGTAGGACACAAAGGGGATGGTAGTGAACGTCCATTGTGATGTTTGTTCCGGATCCATGGTGTCCTGGTAGGCAGTCCTCGCACCCTGTTCCAATCATGTAGCTTCCATAAGCCCCCACCGCCCAAAAAAGTTGGTCTGATTCCGAGGTTGTGCCTCCCTACTAAGATCCCCATCACTTGAATGCTGCAATATTTACAAGTTTGGATATTGGAACATTTTCATGATCAGAAACATTTTGCCATCAGTTGTGCATGTACTTAGGCAGGTACATATTATGAACATTGCCAGGTGTGGTGGGGGCAGGGGTACATTATTTTGGGGGTCTACTCTGCTTTTTGAAACATACACGCAGGGACTCCCTCTTGGAAGCCGGGAGCAATGCCCATGGATGTGTGTGTTCTTCAGACTGAAGGTCTGCACGTCATTTTACACTAGGCATTTTTCTCACCATGACTTAGCACCAAAGCTAAGCTTGCTTGGCCACCTTAGGATGCTTTGCAGTCTTTGACTCACCTCTTGAGCAAGTACATCAGAGATGGGGAGTCTGTGGTCCTCAAGATGTTGCTGGACTACAACTCTCTGTGGTCATCCCTGACCACTGGCCAGGCTTCCTGGGGCTGATGGGAGTTGGGACCAACAGCACCAAGTTCCCCATTCCTGAGGTGCATCGACCAGAGATTTTTCAGGGTGTGCTGTCCCAAAGCAAAGGGAAGACACGCCGTGTCTTATTATTGACCAGTAAACATGCTCCAATGTTTGTTTGTTTTCTGGAGGGGGGATGTTGGGCAAGATGCCACCAGGCATAGCTGTCAACTTTCGGATTTGAAAATAAGGGATGTCGCGAAGGCGGTACAATGGCACCAAGTAGCTTTGCCACCCTGCGCTCCATAGGCTGCACGCGAACGGGTGAGCGAAAGAGCGAGCGCGTAGACGGCAGGCAGGTTGTCTGTCTGGTTGGGCATGAGGGCCTGGCTGTACAAGGCATGCAAGCTCCGCCCCCAGTCAGTCTCAGACTCCTTATTGGCAGCCGAGCAACGCAGCTGAGGAGCCTCCCTGGCTGGCAGGGAGGTAGAGGAGCTGCTTCCTTTGAAATCCGGGAAATTTAAGGGATATCAACAATCCGGGATAGCAGCGGGAAACGGCATTGGAATAAGGGAGTTTCCCGCCAAAAAAAGGGAGGGTTGACAGCTATGCCACCAGGAGGCAATCCTTAACTCTGAGGCCAGCCCACCTCTCTGGCCCAGAGGGCAGGAGCAAGGCAAAAGGAAATACCACATTATTTTCTTCTCCCTCTTTCTCGGAGAGTGGACAGGAAGTGGCAGTGGCAGGGTTGGGAGGTTCTGCGATGGAGATGGCAGTGGGCACCCCTTGCTTTGGGTGGGGCCTCAGCAGATACCCAATAACGTCAAGCACTAGCACCAACCCTGGAATGCCCATCTCTATGCAGCAAACATGGAAGGGATATTTGCATGTTTCAAGGACTCCGGGGGGGGGGGTTGTGGGGAGGCAATGTATGCACCACACCTATGCTCAGAGATGCATTGCACCCCTCCTGCTTTGCCATGGGATCTGTCAGTCAACGCCAGAAGTTCCACAATCTCCACCTCATTTGTTTTCTAGCGTTGGCCAAAAAATAACAGGCCATTTTTATTTTTTTCCGGGGAGAGGGGAATAAAAAGACACCATTTGGTTATGTTTGCTGCGGGGAGCAGACAGACTACCAGCCTGAGGACCTTGTTGATGAGAATCAGGCCTGCTCTTTTGCATAAATCTCATTCCAGTTTCTGTTTCTTATTCACACCAGGTTGTGTCCAAAGGCAGGGCTGACATCTGTATGGATGCAGTGCTATAATTGCTATTAAAAAAAACATTCACACCCTAGAATAATTTTTCTTAGGGCTGATGAGAGGCAAGATGGGTCAGAGGAAGAGTCTAATAATTTACTTATGCTTCACATCTAGGTCTTCCCTTTACTCCCAGAGAGGCAGAGGCGGGCTGGAGGGTGGAAATGAGAAACAGGACTAGTTAAAACATCATCTTGTCCTCTACCTGTGGCAACTGGCGCCCCCTACTGGAACAAGCTCTCTATGCTTCCTAGTTGGAGTTAGACTCTCCCAATATTTACACAAAAGCCATATTTGTACTGAGCTAAAACGAAAAAGAAAACACACCGAAACACAAAATCTTCTTCTGGGTGGGCAGTGGGGACAAGAGAGGATGGCGGTCTTGGATTGTTGTGTTGTGATCTTGTATGTACATAAAACTTTCAGGGGTGTGGGGAGGAGAACAAATGAATTACAACAAATGTCAATGTTACTTTATAACCTTTCTAAATATCCTGTGCTAATCTCAGAAGATAAAACCTATAAATATATCTGGATTATACATGTTACCCTGCCGTCTTCTTTGACTGCTTTCCCTGCCTCAAACGGCAGAGTGAGTTGTGACGGGACAACTTGTTTCCTTTCAAGTTTTTCTTACTCTCTCGTAACACTAGAACTCGTGCCCATCCCATGAAGCTGAACGTTGGAAGTGTCAGGACAGGTAAAAGAAATGGCCTCGGCCCAGTATCCCTGAAGGAGCGTCTCCACCCCCATCGTTCAGCCCGGACACTGAGGTCCAGCTCCGAGGGCCTTCTGGTGGTTCCCAGTGTGGTGTAGTGGTTAAGAGCGGTAGACTCATAATCTGGGGAACTGGGTTCGCTTCCCCGCTCCTCCACATGCAGCTGCTGGGTGACCTTGGGCTAGTCACACTTCTCTGAAGTCTCTCAGCCCCACTCACCTCACAGAGCGTTTGTTGTGGGGGAGGAAGGGAAAGGAGAATGTTAGCCGCTTTGAGACTCCTTCGGGTAGTGATAAAGCGGGATATCAAATCCAAACTCTTCTTCACTACGAGAAGTGAGGTTACAGGGAACCAGGCAGAGGGCCTTCTCGATAGTGGCGCCCGCCCTGTGGAACACCCTCCCATCAGATGTCAAAGAAATAAACAACTACACGACTTTTAGAAGACATCTGAAGGCAGCCCTGTTTAGGGAAGTTTTTAATGTTTGATGTTTTATCGTGTTTTTAATATTCTGTTGGGAGCCACCCAGAGTGGCTGGGGAAACCTAGCCAGATGGGTGGGGTATAAATAATAAATTATTACTGTTACTACTACTACTACTATTATTATTATTATTATTATTACTTCTTCACATAGCTGAACTATGGAACTCGCTCCCACGTGAGACAGTGAGAGCCACCAACCTGGATGGCTTTAAAAGAGGAACAGACAAATTCATGGAGGAGAGGACTATTGCAACTGCTACCCATGATGGCTAAGCTCTGTCTCCACAGCTGGAGACAGCAACACTTCTGAATTCCAGCAGAGGAGAGAGCTCTTGTGCCCGAATCCTGCTTGCGGGTTTCCCACAGGTGTTTGGTTGGCCACTGTGAGAACAGGATGCTGAACTAGGTGGGCCACTTACCTGATCCAGCAGGTTCATCCCTACTGGAACTCTTATTCTGTTTTTAAATGCCCCTAGAGAATAAAGGGGGACATGGGTGGCACTGTGGTCTAAACCACAGAGTCTAGGGCTTGCCGATCAGAAGGTCAGCAGTTTGAATCCCCGCGACGGGGTGATCTCCCATCACTCGGTCCCAGCTCCTGCCAACCTAGCAGTTTGAAAGCACGTCAAAGTGCAAGTAGATAAATAGGTACCACTCCAGCGGGAAGGTATACGGCGTTTCCGTGTGCTGTTCTGTTTCGCCAGAAGCAGCTTATTCATGCTGGCCACATGACCCAGAAGCTGTACGCCAGCTCCTTCAGCCAATTGAGCGAGATGAGCACCGCAACCCCAGAGTCGTCTGTGACTGGACCTAATGGTCAGGGGTCCCTTTACCTTTACCTAGAGAATAAAGAGGTAGAGAGGGTCTCACCAAGGAGTAAGGGGTAGGTGGTCACTCTGGCCGTGGAACTGGGGCAGCGGATGACATCCAAGTAAGTCCTTTTCAATAGCAGCAACTCAAGCCCATTGATTTCTCCCCCTGCCCCAATGTTTTTACTGATTATAAGGAATGTGCAAGAATTGATCACAAGCATATGGCCATTTCTATATCTCTCACACAATATGCAAGAAGGCTGCAATTTCCATGACATCCCGTATTCGTCACAATCACCGCTGTTTCCATTCCGCAGCAGTTCAGCTTTGGCGAGATACTATGTTATTCATCTCACTGCCCACTATTAGGTAAGTATTTACAATAGCTTGCATTCATTTCAATGTAAAGGAAACATTGAAACAATGTAAAGAAAGTCGTTAATTATGTATCATCCACGGACTTAAAAACCACCTGAACAAATACTGATCATATCGGCAGGACTGTATTTCCACAGCTGACCACAAAGATGCAAAACCGCAGCAATTCCTTTTCCAGCGGAATTCTCTGACATCCATACAAAAATAAAAAGAGAGGAGGAATAAAATCCGTGACTGAGCGGGTAAAAAAGCAATATTAAGTTGACTTGAGTTAAGTGATTACTGTATTACATCTAGCAAAATGTATGGTTGAACGTGGTCTGAATTTTTTGCAAAAACAAATGTCTCCAGGGAAATTGTGGATCAGCTCCAGCTCCAGGCCTTCCTCAGCACACAAAAAATTGCATTGCACTGGAAAGTTATCCTGTACAGATCCAAGGTGAAATCACAGAATCATGGAACTGTAAAGTTGGAAGGGACCCCCCAAGGGTCATCTAGTCCAACCGCCTGCAATGCAGGAATCACAACTAAAGGATCCCTGACATGTGGCTATCCAACATCTGTTTAAAACCTCCAATGAAGAAGAGTTCACCATGTTCAAGAATGGTAGTAGGGCTGTGCATCAGATCTGGCCAAATCCCATATCCTGAACCAAATCAGGCCAATGTGGTCAACCTGAGATCTGGCCACATCAGGATGAGGAAGCTCCGGATCACTCTGGCTCATCTCAGATCAACCCAGAGTGATCCAGGGCTGTAAAGTGGCCAGGTAGGGGGTGGATTTAGGCAGCAAGGAAAGGGGAGAGAAGGTTACTTTCCCCCGACCACATATCTAATTAACCCTGATTAAACTCAGATCCAGTTCAGGGTGGGTATGTCCTTGGTCAAAGTGGAGTCACTCTGGATCAGGCCCTGAACTGGATTGGGCGCCCCTGTGCACACCACTAAATGGCAGCTGTGCAAGAACCCGGCTATTCCCCCCACCCATTCAGCTCAATGGGGCTTCTGCAGATTGTGCTCCATGTTTGCTAGTGGGAAGGGGTGAATTTTCCAACTCATGAACATGGACGTCTTTGCTGACCGTGCCAAAGCAAAACAAGGTCAACGCTTCTCAGTTGCATCATCTAAGTGCCTATTTGTACAGCAAAGACACTGCTATCCTCCTGAGGCTGGGGCTGAACACACCATCTGATACAGAGACCAGGCATTCAAGGTACTTTACACTAGAGATGCTCAAGGGCTTTGCTTTCTGTGAATTCCAATGCAAACTGACCTGATCTGCTCCTCCCGGACCAAGGTGTGGATTGGAAGGTAATTTATCCTTCAGATGTTGCACATCTTTGCAAGGCATCTCTCGGCTCCAAAAACATGCCCAAACCGGTAGGCGCTGGTCTGTTAAGGGAAATGGTCACACTGGTGTAACAAGCACCCCCACATAGGGATGGGTGCTGGGAAATGCGGCTGCTATTTTAGGGTGTGTTATTGGCTGAATCCCAGCAGAGGTTTCGTATTAACTGTTCAAGGTAGTGTGATTATTTACTAGTCGTGGGATATTACAAATAGGAGAAGGGGAGCCTGTGACTCCTCACCGCTCACCCAGAGGGTCTAAGTAAGGGTGAGGCACTTTTAAAAGGAACTTCATTTGTTTACACCCAAGGAGGGTATAGCTTAGCCGTTACTTTTGAAATACTTTCTTTCAAACAGACCCTCTTGACAGAGCTGTTTAATCTCTTTCCACCTGTCACTGGACAGAGGACTTGCTTCTAGGACAGCGATTGTTTAATACTACCAGTCTGCAGTCTGCATTCCTGAGTGCCAGTGTGGTGTAGTGGTTAAGAGCGCTAGACTCATAATCTGGTGAACCGGGTTCGCTTCCCAACTCCTCCACATGCAGCGTTTATTGTGGGGGAGGAAGGAAAAGGAAAACGTTAGCCACTTTGAGGCTCCTTCGGGTAGTGATAAAGCAGGATATCAAATCCAAACTCTTCTTCTTCTTATACCAATAATAACAACAACAATCATCATCATCGTTGTTTATATGCCGCCCACCTGACAGGGTTGCCACTCTGGGCAAATTCCAACAAACCTTAAAAACTCCCTATACAGGGGTGCCTTCAGACGTCTTCTAAAAGTCTGTCAGGCAAAGGAGACACACACACACCCCACCTCCTGAGGCAGCCTCTTCTACTGTCCAACAAGAGTCCTTAAATCATAGAATTTTAGAGTTGGGAGGCATCTCAGTCACTGGCAGAGGAAGGTGGGTGTGGGGAGTGCACCAGGTGTCAGCCGTGAGGATGGGTGACATCGCTGCGCCAACACCCCACCCCAACCCCACTCGCTGTGGGCCGCTAGGGGCAATGCTGCTGTGGGTGGCTAGCAGCGCCCCTCCCAATTCTAGCCGTACAGGCGGCAGGTGGCTAGGGACACTTGCTGTGCGGACAGCTAGCCCCACCCCTGTGGCCCAGCTAGCCCTGCCCCTGCACCACTCTGTGTGCCGGGGCAGGTAGCTCCTCCTTAGATCTCAGTGTCGTCATCCCCCAGCAGAGGACCAGCTAGCCAGCCTTCCAGCCAGTCCCAAGCAGGATTTCTAAGCAGAAATGCTGAAGTTTGTGCCATCAGTTGATGAGGATGGACTAAATTAAATAATCAGTTAGGTTTGCATCTGATTGGGGACAAGAATCTCGAAGCACAAAGCAGGCTGAGCATTGGCCTCATGGTTGTCACAGGAGGCTCTGCAAATGTACCTGTGCAAGAGAAGAAGAAGAAGAAGAAGAAGAAGAAGAAGAAGAAGAAGAAGAAGAAGAAGAAGAGGAGGAGGAGTTTGGATTTGATATCCCACTTTATCACTACCCGAAGGAGTCTCAAAGCGGCTCACATTCTCCTTTCCCTTCCTCCCCCACCACAAACACTCTGTGAGGTGAGTGGGGCTGAGAGACTTCAAAGAAGTGTGACTAGCCCAAGGTCACCCAGCAGCTGCATGTGGAGGAGCGGAGACGCGAACCCAGTTCCCCAGATTATGAGTCCACCGCTCTTAACCACTGCACCACACTGGCTCTTGCTGGGAGCTGTGTCAGCACACCCACTCACCCACAAAACTTGGCTGTATGCCTTTGTGCCACAGTATGGGAAGAATGGGAAGCTTCTCCTACATTTGATCTTGCCACGGTGGTAGCAGTGCTCCATCACACACACATAAGCGTCACACACGCCATAGTCTGATAGGTGGTTGTTTTTGTGCCCCTATCAAGGTTTGGTTTCGCAAACCCCTAGGCACACCTCTCCTGCTTGTTGGCATTTGCCCTCTGCCCTTTTTGTAAGGACTTGTATCATTAATAAGGTTCAAAAGCAAGCAAACAAGCAAAACCCTATTGCCTGACTAATTGGGGGCAGCTTTTTAGCTGATCGAGATGGTTCCGATCAATTCGTCTAAATCGATTATGCGTCGCAGCTGTACCTATAACTCTTTGCAACCTCAGATTCACCCCTCGACTGTGTAAGTCCATCAGAAGTTAAAATAAGTTCAGGGATTGTTAAACCGAAGGCAGATGTTGCTAAATCATCATCATCTTCTTGTTAATTTAAAAATTGGTTTCTTTCCCCATGACTCTCAAGGGCTTTTACCTTAAATACAACAACCCTAAAAACTTTATAAACAGTTTAAAGAAAGCCCACTACATATAGCTTTTAAAACAATAAACACAAACACCTTTTTCTTTTTCACTCTCCTGGGAAAGTGTGTTGAAAAATAAATGTCTTTATTCCCCCCGCCCCAAAAAAGTACAACTGGTGGCCACTCATATCACGTCTCGACAGTGATGCTGTTCCACAGAAAAGGGCAGCCACATTGAAAGCTCTGCCCCAAGTTCCTGTGAACTGGAGTCAGTTATTTCACTGCTGAATTAATATGGTGCAGGGGTTAGAGTGTTGGGCTAGGACCTTGGAGACCAGGGTTCGAATCCCCACTTCACCATGAAACTCACTGCAAGGTCAGACACTACCTCTCAGCCTAAATTACCTCACAGGGTGGTTGTGGGGATTAAATGAGGAGGGAAAGAACCTTGGATGAAAAGGTGGTGTATAAATGCAACATATAAATAAAAAAATTGTTGTGACCCATCCTGGGACCTGTTGGTGAAGGGTGGGCCAAAAATATACTACTACTACTACTACTACTAATAATAATAATAATAATAATACAGTCATACCTTGGAAGTCAAACAGAATACGTTCCAGAAGTCTATTCGACCTCCAAAATGTTCTAAAACCAAATCGTGGCTTCTGATTGGCTGCAGGAAGCTCCTGCAGCCGATCAGAAGCCACAGAAGCTCCTGCCGGATGTTCAGGTTCCAAAGGAATGTTCGCAAACCAGAACAATCACTTCCGGGTTTGCGGCATTTGGGAACCAAAAGGTCTGAGTTCCAGGGCATTCAGGATCCAAGGTACAACTGTAATAATAATATAATGCCACCTCTGGTAGTTGCAGAGAAGAAGAAGAATTTGGATTTGCTATCCCGCTTTATCACTACCCGAAGGAGTCTCAAAGCAGCTAACATTCTCCTTTCCCTTCCTCGTCCACAACAAACACTCTGTGAGGTGAGTGGGGCTGAGAGACTTCAGAGAAGTGTGACTAGCCCAAGCAGCTGCATGTGGCGGAGCGGAGACGCGAACCCGGTTCCCCAGATTACGAGTCTACCACTCTTAACCACTACACCACACTGGTTCACACTGTCACACTTGTGGAAGCTCTCCTTGGATTCCACCGCCTGAGGCAGCCGCCTCCCTCTGCCTCATGGACTGGCCGGCCCCTCAGCCATGCCAAAACATTCCAAGAGGGTGTGACGCAGGACTAGGGAGGGGTGTGGCGAGTCCCGAGTGCCAGGTAGAGAGGCTTGGGATGATGCTAGGGGCTCCCCACCCCTGTGCCAATTTTTCCAGCCTTATAAGCTCGCTTGCTAAGAAGGTTGTGGGTGCTGAGGGAAGGGTGCAAGGGAGAGAGGGAAAGGCATTGCGTTGCAAAGAGGGAAGGCTGGCTGGGAGGGGACGAAGCTGCCGACCTGTCAAAGCAGCCGGGGAAACGGCACGTGCCGAACCATCACGTTCCAGAGCACAGAGGCAGAGAGACCGCATCTCTCTGCAGCTGAACCACACCTGGGAGAGAGGCAGGGATGTGTGTGTGTAAGAGAGAGAGAGAGAGCATCGCACGCACTGTGCATAGTGTGTTCTGGGCATCTCATTATCGGCAACGACTGACAGGATGGAGGCAGTTCAAAGAGAGAGAGAGAGAGAGAGAGAGAGAGAGAGAGAGAGATTGCAGCAGGGGGAAGGGAGTGTGGGGAGACCTACCGAAATAATAAGGGCTCTGGAGGGACTTGGTTCTGGGGGGAAAGATTAAGAGAAGCAAATCTGGCTTAGTGCAGTGAAGGGAGCCAACGGTGGGAAAACGGACTAAAAAGGGAAGGCACAATTCCAAGCTGCCAGGAGAGCCTCAGGCTAAGTTAGGATTAAGGCTGAGAAATAGTTCCCCCTCTCCAGAGCAAAAGAATAAATCAAATTGGTAAGGAAGTAGGGAGCCAATTGCATCTGGCTGGGAGTTTATAGAACCGTGGAGTTGGAAGGGACCACGACCCCACACGGTCCCCGTACGAACATTTGGGTCAAACTAAAAGGGGCAAAGGGAAAGAAATCCCATTCAGTTTGCATGGAAAGGGAAGCCTGCCCGATTTGCACTTTGCAAAACAAAAATGATCTGAACCGCAGCCATCCTTCGAAATCTGCACGTCTCCGGATTTTGCAATGCAGCTCTGCAGTCAAGATATGTGTGCAAAGATGCACGTGCGCAGGTAACGTGGGCATAAAAATGCATATACCTTCATTAAACAATGACAAGATGGATTATATTAGGGGAAATTGCTTCCAAAACTGTGCATCTTAGATAACATTACCTCCAAAAGTGGGTCTACCACAATACATTCACGCACAAATATTGCCGGCAAATTCTCACGGGGACTTTTCTATCCACCGATCAATCACAAATGGATTGATCCTTAGGAGAAGGAGCTGCTGTCACCGCTGCTGCTGTCCTGAAGGCCAGACCCAGCTCCCCCTGTCATGGGGGCACCTGGTTGCGCCCCCTCAAAAAAATGCACCTGTGGCAACACCCCCCCCAGCCCACCCCCAACTAGGCCACTGCTGGGATGTGTGTTTTTTAACTTGCTCACAAATGGTCTGGAGTTAGGAGTGAGCAGTGCAGCCCCCAAGTTTGCTGCCAATACCAGTTTTGTTCAGGAACATTGAAACAAGATGGGATTGTGAAAGGCTCTGAAAGGATCTCTCCAGCAGAATGGGCAGTAAAATGGTGAATACAATTCAGCCTGAGCATATAGTGAGGTACAATGGGGCGTAACATCATCTATCCATTAGTGGAGTCTGAACTGGAGGTGACTGATCAGGACTGAGACCTTGGGGCCAAGGGGTCAAGCTTGCTAAAAATGTCAGCCCACAATGCAGCAGCTGTGATTGAACAAGGTCCATTCCATGTTAGGGATCATTAGAAATGGGACCGAAAAGCCAAACTGCTGGTATCATCAAGTCTTTATAGCAATCTATGGAATACCGTGTACGGTTCTGGCCGCCTCTGGGTATTGTAGAGCTGGAAAACATTCAGAAAAGGGCAAGGAAATTATTAAAGGGCGAGGAAAAGTTACAGCATCTGGGCTCTTTAGGAAAAAAAGCAAGAAAGAGGTGCCTTAAAATCTTGCATGCTGTGGTGAAAGTGGAGAGAGCTAGGTTTTTCTCCTTCTTTCATGATACCAGAATCTGAGGTCATCCAGCGAAGCTGAAAGTTGGGAAAGAAGAGACCAAAGGAAGGATTTATTCAAGCAGGGCTTAGTTAAACTATGGAACTCGCTCCCACTAGATGTGGCTAACAACGCTGAATTATAGTCGGAGTCAAGTGTGAATTTCATGCTCTTTATTCAGCTCATAGTAGCAAGGAATGAGTCTTTCCCCAAAACGTCTGCTATATATACATTATTTACACAATGGGCCCCACATGATTGGCTAATTCCGGGCTACTCCTGTAGGCCAATCAGGTTGCGGATTCACTTCATCCAGGAGCCTGATTGGCTGCTCTTGCAGGCCAATCAGGTCGCTGATTCACTTCCACCTGGAGCTGGATTGGGTGGCTCCTGCGCAGGGCCGGCGCGTCCATTTAGGCGAACTAGGCAATTGCCTAGGGCGCCAAAATGGAGGGGGCGCTGGCCAGCCTGCCCCCCGCTGCCGCCCGGTGCCGCCCCAACCAGCGGCGGAGCAAGCAGGTTGGGGCGAAAACCGCCGCGGCGAGGGCGCCAAAATGGAGGGGGTGCTGGCCAGCCTGCCCCCCGCCACCCACCGCCACCCCAACCAGCGGCGGAGCAAGCAAACCGTGGCGGTGAGGGGTGCCCGGCAGGGCAGGGGGCGGGGCACCGCTCCGCAACGTGCGTCATACGTAATGACGTCACGTGGCCCGCCCCCTCGCCTAGGGCGCCAAAATTGCCAGCACCGGTCCTGCGGAGTCCTGCGGACCAATCAGACTGCTGCATTCTGGATCCTATTGTTCTAGGACCAATCAGACTGCTGCATTTTGGATCCTAGTGTCCTAGGATTTAGCTCAGTACATAACAAACGTGGAGGGGCTTTGAAAGAGGATTAGACAGATTCAGGAAGAAGGAGAAGGCTAAGAACAACTTCCAGGCACAATGGCTGTGATTTCCACCGTCATGTCAGCTGCTGGAAATTGCTGTTGCGCTCAGAGTTTGCTTGGGGGTTCCCATTGTGGTACTTGATTGGCCACTGTGAGAACAGGATGCTAGACCTCATGAGTCTTTGGTCTGATCCAGAAGTCTCTCCAGCCCAACTTTTCTAGTACAGAATAAACACCACCTCCTAAGAAGTTGAGATTTCGTTAAAATAAGATCCCGGCCCTGTTTGTTCAAAGAAACACTCGGACGCAGGCAAATCTGAATTCTAGAATTTCACATTGGGATGGTGGTGGCCAGACCCCTTCCCATTCAAAATCGGAATGCACAAAGTCTGCAAAATGCCGATGCGCTATTAGAGAACCGCTCCTGTTTCCTTATAAAGAAATCTAATTGATCCAGGCGTTTACGACGGGCAAGATATTGAAGCAATAAGCAAAACTTCTCTTGGCTTAATCTGGCAACTGGGGATATTAGGAACCAAGAGCCAGGCAGGAACGAAGGCCAAATATCTATCGGCCGGGGTCCAGCGCTCCCAAAAAGAGCTCGCCAGCAATATTAAGAATGTACAGTGAGTTAGACTATTGGTCTGCCTAGTTTTTGTAACTGGCAGGGACTCTCCAGGGTGTCAGACAAGGGGACGGTCCCTGTCCTACCTGGAGATGCATGCCTTGGCTTGAACCAGGGACCTTCTGCATACAAAGCAGGTGTTTTGCCACTCAGCTGAGCCCCCTCCCCTGTTTGATTTTGTGATCAAAGAGGCATCCAAGGACAGCCTCCGCACGACAAGCATCGCACGGTATTCTGCAGAGATGGACGGGGGCGCCCATTTTCAGCTCACTTGCCTGCCGCCACCTCCTTAATCTCTTCCCCTCCTTGGGGGTAAGGAGGAACCACCAGCCTTGGCGTAGCTCTTTATCTCTGCGCTTTTGGTGTTTTGAATTTCTGGCTGTGGCTGCGCCCGTGTCTGTGTGTGTGTGTGTGTGTGTGTGTGTGTGTTTTCTTCTTCTTCTTCTTCTCCTTCCCTTTGCAAAAGCAATTTCCCGCCTGGACCTTGAGGAACCCATTCGCGGCTGACAAAAGAAAAGCGAGGGTGCTCTATTAAACTCCAGACCTCTATCAATCTCGGCTGCGCAGCATTAGCGTCTGGCGTGCTCCGGCTGCACTCTCGGCTGCGCTCCGCTGCTCAACATGAATTTCAATAGTGCCCATAATAAAACGCTGGCTCAGGGAAGGCCCAGGCCAAGGCCCGAGGGGGTGGGGGGGTGGCGGAGCAGAGGAGCCAAAGGTACCACTATGATCGCTCGGGCATGGGGGAGCCACGTGTCCAGTGCTCTAGGGCAGGTGTGGGCAACTATTCAGTGGCAAGACGGAGGCCCAGACCCAAGAGTGGTCAAAGGTACCCACTTTTCCTTTCTTTTTTTAAGGGGTGCAAAAGTTCAATACATGGGCATTCGATTGCAGCAATCGGCTACTATTGTGAAGCTATCATGAGGGCTCCTAGCTAGTGTGAAAATACGCTAACCTTTTCCAGGTAAACTCTTTGTCTCCTGTATCAAGGAAGAGGAATGAAAATCAGTATCCCCTTCTTGAGACATTTCCTAATGATTCCTGCATTGCAGAGATTTGGACTAGATCAGGGGTCAGCAACCTTTTTCAGCAGGGGGCCGATCCACCGTCCCTCAGACCTTGTGGTGGGCTGGACTATATTTTGGAAAAAAATATATATGAACAAATTCCTATGCCCCACAAATAACCCAGAGATGCATTTTAAATAAAAACACACATTCTACTCATGTAAAAACACGCTGATTCCCGGACCGTCCATGGGCCAGATTGAGAAGGCGATTGGGCCGCATCCGACCCCCGGGCCTTAGGTTGCCAACCCCTGGAATAGATGATCCTTGTGGGTCATCTATGATTCTATGCTCTTTCTTTTCCCTCGTTTTCTGCCACACCCTCCCCTTTCTGACGCTCCGCTCTCTCTAGCATTTTCTGCCACCCTGTCTCTTTCTCCCTCTGTTCCTCCTTCCCTCTCACTCCTTCCTCCACCTCCTTCCTCCCTTGCATGCTCTCTCTGCCGCCCCTTTCTTGCGGCCTCTCTTTTCCCGCTCTTCTCCCTTGCCCTCGCTCTCTCCTCTTCTCCACCCAGCGGGCTGCCGGGGGAGGGACACGTTGCCCTTTCCCTGAAGTCTGAACTGACAGCTTTGGAAATTGGGCCGAGAGCTTTGCATAATTAGGCTGAGGGCTGCACATGGCCTTTGGGCTGCAAGTTGCCCACCACCTGCTCTGAGAAAATCACAAGCACACACAAACCTGCCCTTTTAGTTGTTTGGCACAGACTTCCACCTGCGCTCAGTCAAAATGCCTCCCTTCCCTGCCCGAGAAATCGTCTGAGGGTTTTCCTTGTCAGGCTCTCCTGGACTGCTGGGAGATTGCAGTCATCGTCCCCTACTCCCCCTCGGGGGGGAGAATATTTTGTGAAATGCCCCATAATGCTTCTTCAACCACAAAGAATAGGGTGGGAAATTTGGGGCTGTGGATCCAACCCAATATATTTCAACACTGCCCAGTTCAACCCTCCCATCTTCCCTTTGGCCATTCCTGGTGATAATAACCAGAAACATGCTGCCTGTTTGGGGCATTTACCCATGACAATGTGGTGGTTTTTTAAATTTTTATTTATTTATTGAATTTCTATCCAGTGGCAAACGGAGCCGCTTGGCTGCCAGGGGCGGCAAACATGGAGGCGCCCTCCGGGGGCGGGACGTCGCTCCTCAGCGCGCATGCGTCAGGACGCACGCGACAGGACGAACGGTGCATGTGTGGGATGCCGCACATGCGCAGTCTGTCTGTGCTGGTGCTGCTGTTCCCGCAACAACCTTACAAGCCGTAAGGCTGCCGCGCGCAAACAGCACATGTAAGGCTGCCCCGCCCGTGCTGCTTTTCGCACGCGGCAGCCACCGCATGGGCAGGGTGCCAGGCGGCGGGGCTCGGCTTGGGCATCGCGGGGGGCGCGCCCAGAGTGTCGCCCCCTCCAGGGTGGAACCTGGGGTGGCCCACCCCCAATGTCCCGCCCTTGCTCCGCCCCTGTTTCTATCCCACCTTTTTCCTCCAAAGAGTTCAAGGTGGCATACGTTTAATTCCCACAACAACCCAGTGATGTACGTTAGGCCAAGAGGCAGAGGCTGGCCCAAGGCAAGAGCAGCCATTCAGGCTCCTGGATGAAGTGAATCAGCAACCTGATTGGCCTGCAGGAGTAGCCCAGAATTAGCCAATCACGTAGGGTCCATTGTGTAAATAATGTATATATAGCAGACGTTTTGGGGAAAGATTCATTCCTTGCTACTATGAGCTGAATAAAGAGCATGAAATTCACACTTGACTCCGAGTATATTTCAGCAGCCAAAGCATCAGAATTTAACCCTGCCCACCTCCCCGTCCGATGACATCACAAGTGATGTCAGTCAGTGGGTGGATGTGGTTTGGGGGGAAATGGCCTCACAGGCTAGCTTGGACTCCCCTGGTACCCCAAAATCAGCCTGTGGGCCAGAGGTCCTCCATCCCTGGTTTACACTGACTGGCAGCAGTTCTTCAGAGATTCAGGCAGGGGACTTTCTGATCCCTACCGGGCGATGCTGGGAATTGCGACCTTCTGCACGCAAAGGAGATGCTCTACAACTGAGCAGCAGCCCTTCCCTGCATATAATATCCATTCATTCATGACATCCCTCCTGCAGCTTCCTTCCTCCGCCTCCCTTAAGCAGATGGATAGATGGAATTTAGGGAAGGGGAAAAGAGAGAGCGTGAAAGTGGAAGCAGATGGAGTGAAGTTGAGGGTGCAGGCAGGCGGGCCTTGGGAAATTATTTGCAAAGCTGGAGTAGTCTTTAAAACACGGGGAAAGGGGAGGGGGATGAGAAAGGGGCTGTGAAAGTGCTTAATCAATGCGCACACACACTGATCTGATCTGCCTTTCCAGGAGATTTGTATCTGGTAGCAGGCAGCTGATTGGCGGGCTTCGAAGCTGTGATTCTCCTGAAAGTGGTTGCAAACAGAGAGAAGCCACCGCTGGACAAGATGATGCACCACTGAGTTGTGCAACTGGAGGCTGATTCATTGTGGCACTGCCCCAGCAACCGCAGCCTCACTTACCTTCTTACCTACCTGCCAATCAATCAATCAATCAATCAGGGGCTTAATGCTACCGGTTATTGGATCTGGTGGTTTACCTCCTGTTGGTCTCCTCCTCGCCTTCTGCCCTGCCACTGGGCACCAGCCACCATGGAGCCTGAATTTCACACTAGGTACAGAGAACATCAGCTTTTTAAAAGTTCTCATGGGTGCTGCCATGTTGTTGAAAGGGTGCAGGAAGGCGACAAGTGTTGAAACGTCATGAGCCAGTGAGATGGTTGGATAAGATTTCCAGGTTAGCAGGGGGACAGTCTCCTATGACTGCGTGCACACTGTGCATTTAAAGAACATTGAAGCACGTGTCTTCCTACAAAGAACGCTGAGGAGTGCAGTTTACCCCTCACAAATCTACAATTCTCCTGGATGACACGGACACCGTTAGGCCCCGGGTGCTGGCAACCCATGTTATGCCACTGGAAGCAGTCATTTCAGCAGATGAAGTGTACTGGGTTAAGGTAAAAGTAAAGGGACCCCTGACCATTAGGTCCAGTCACGGACGACTCTGGGGTTGCGGCGCTCATCTCGCTCTACTGGCCGAGGGAGCCGACGTTTGTCCGCAGACAGCTTCCAGGTCATGTGGCTAGCATGACTAAGCCGCTTTGGCGAACCAGAGCAGCGCACGGAAACGCCGTTTACTTTCCCGCCGGAGCGGTACCTATTTATCTACTTGCACTTTGACGTGCTTTCAAACTGCTAGGTTGACAGGATCTGGGACCGAGCTCACCCCGTCGCAGGGATTCGAACCGCCAACTTTCTGATTGGCAAGCCCTAGGCTCTGTGGTTTAACCCACAGCGCCACCCGCATCCCTGTACTGGGTTAGGAGGGCTATTTAATCCCTCCATCCCCCTTTGATAGTGAGTTAAAGGGCTGTTTACTCCATCCCTTGACAGAGGCAGTATACTGGGTTGGAGGAGAGCGATTCAACCTCCCCTTGAAAGAGATAATATATACTGTCTGGTTCAGAGGGCTCTATTTAATCCCTAACTGTCAGAGGCAGCCTACTGGGTTGGAGGAGAGTGGTTCAGTCCTCCCATGAAAGAGGCGATATACTGAGTTAAGAGGGCTGCTTAATGCCTCCCTTGACGGAGACAGGATACTGGGTTCGGCACCAAAGAGCTGCTCCTTCCCAGCTGCCATCCTTTCCTGCCGCATGTCATCTCCTCCTCTCGTCACACGCGCACACACAACGCCACGGGCTCCACGCAGAGGCGACAGCCACGTCCCGGCTCTGTGTGTGACCAGGTTCCGAATGAGCCTGGAGCCCGCCAGGAGCAGCCGCCGCTCCCCGATAGCGGCTCTTTGATCTCTCCGAATTAGCACTCGCCTCCAAATGGGCCGCGATTGTTTTTTAATTAAGTTCCATTCAAACAGCTGCCATCGAGGCCGTTAGTATTCGGGGGAGAAGAGCGAGCCGCAATAACACTCTGGGATTATAAATCAGCCACGGGGGCTCCGGCTGCCTGCGCGGTGTGACTGCAAACAGAGAGAAAACGCCACCCGTGGTGCGTGCGTGGCGGGTTGGCTGCATCCCTCCCTGGTCTGGACTGGAATGGCAGGGGAGCCACCCGAAAGGCTTCTCTCAGAGCCAGATGTAGGACCAAGGCGGCTCGACCAAACACACAAATTGCAATAGTTTCTAGCAGTTTCAAAAACTTCCCTCCCTTTTTTTTCCAATTTCCCCCATCCCTCCCCAAAATGTCTATTTTGTTGGGATGCTAGGAGAGGATCTATTTATTAGATATTATCTTTCCTTCCTCATGTTTGTGAGCTCCATAGCTGTCAACTTTCGGATTTGAAAATAAGGGATGCCGCAAGGGCGGTACAATGGCACCAAGTAGCCTCGCCACCCTGCGCTCCAGAGGCTGCGCGCGAACGGGTGAGCGAAAGAGCGAGCGTGTAGACGGCAGGCAGGCTGTCTGTCTGGTTGGGCATGAAGGTCTGGCTGCACAAGACATGCAAGCTCTGCCCCCAGTCAGTCTCAGACTCCTTATTGGCAGCCAAGCAACGCAGCTGAGGAGCCTCCCTGGCCGGCAGGGAGGGAGAGGAGCGGCTTCCTTTGAAATCCGGGAAATTTAAGGGATATCAACAATCCAGGATAGCAGCGGGAAACGGCATTGGAATAAGGGAGTTTCCCACAAAAAAAGGGAGGGTTGACAGCTATGGTGAGCTCAGCAGGAGTGCATCCCTTTGTGTCTTAAAAGGGAAACTTAGTTTTAGCCTTTTAGTTAAAGCAATCCAGGTTGCCTTAAGGCAGCCTGGATTTTCCCAATATTTCCCCCTTTTCTCCCCCTTAAAACAACAACAATTTTCTTATTTATACCCTGCCCGTTTGGCGGGAATAAATAATCACGCAATCAGTCTTGGGAAAAGTAAAAATAACATTTCCTCACTCGAAATAACAGGTGCAGCAGCTTTGTTCAGGCAGACTTAAAATGGTAATTCAGCTACAGAGACATACTTAGGTCTAGCTTAAAATGCAGTCTGAGCTAGGAGCTCAGACAGGCAGACGTTCTCACGTTGCTGAGGGGGTGGAAGAAGATGGGGAAAGAAGTAAGTGAGTGTATCCAGGCAGGTAGGAGAATATATAGCTATTCCCTGCCCCTGTCAGGGCACAGTGGGAGTGTCTCTCTCAGAGTCCTCTCTAGCAAACTTACAGGAAAAACTCTGTGAGCTTCAGCTCCTGTCATGTGCCTTTCTAGCAAAACCCGCATGTTGGTTTGACTGCTTTTTAAATATCCCACGTATTTCGGGGTAGCCGACGACATGCAGATGCTGTTGGACTCCATCACCCATCATCCCTGACCACCATCAATGGAGAGCACCATGTTAGCTGCCCTGGTTGCACTGCCCTCTCATGCTCTCACGTTCCAAACTTCTGTTCAAAGGGGTCCAGGGTCTCTGTCCAATATGAGTCTAGAGCAGAGGTAGGCAACCTAAGGCCTGTGGACCGGATGCGGCCCAATCACCTTCTCAATCCAGCCCACAGACAGTCTGGGAATCAGCGTGTTTTTACCCGAGTAGAATGTGTCCTTTTATTTAAAACTAGCTGACCCAGCCACGCCTTGCTGTGGCTGATTTGGTGAAATGCAAAAGTAAGATACAGTATGAAAGAGAAAGCATATGTTTACTTACACCTTATCTCATTGAAGTTCAGTCTATGTGTTCTCCGTTTGCCCCTCCCATGTTTGTCTTCGTTTCTACAACTGTTTATTACTACTATTTTAGTCTATGAGGTTCTTTGTCCCAGTAGTGTTTGTGGGTGGTCTGTCTGTCGATTGGATGGTGGTAGAGATGTCGGGAAAGGAGGAGGAGGGGTCAGAAACAGGTGTGTTGTGCTGTGCTGTTTAACGTCCACTGGAGGGCGCTATATTTTTTTGCACAATATCACATTTTTACCTGGGAAAGGTGTGGTATTTGTGCAATGTAAGTACATATGATCACTCCCATATGGGCATGGAACGTTGTGTCCAAATTTGAACGGAATCGATCAAGGGGTTACGGAGAAAGGCGATTGTTAACAAACATCCAACTTGAACAATTTTATATATATAGATGCATCTCTGGGTTATTTGTGGGGCCTGCCTGGTGTTTTTACACAAGTAGAATGTGTGCTTTTATTTAAAATGCATCTCTGGGTTATTTGTGGGGCATAGGGATTTGTTCATCCCCCCCCAAAAAAATAGTCCGGCCCACCACATGGTCTGAGGGACGGTGGACCGGCCCACGGCTGAAAAAGGTTGCTGACCCCTGGTCTAGAGCTTCCCTTGTCTTGTTTACATAGTCATCCGATTCTCTGTCTTCCTCCATTGCTTTCATTCCTCCCTCGGCCATCTCTGTTCCTGCGGAGTCCTCAGAGAAGGCTTCATCAATTTCTTCTTGAAGGTTGGATCTTGCTTTATGGACCCCAGAGTCAATGTAGCATTACTCTGCCAGAGCAGGGATGAAGCCTTAAAACTGTATGCATTTAGAGTCCCCTCTACACCAAAGTAATCCTGAGGCGATTACAGACCATAAACGATGCCGCCATTTAGGTCCTCGGCTAGCTACATCCCCATGCTCTCACTTTCCATTGACTTCAGTGGCCCCTCGTGACATTCCCCCCCCCTTATATTTCCTGGGGATTCATGCTTCCCGCCCGCCCCACTCCCACCCCCCAATGATTCCTATTGAACAAACCCCAAAATAATAAAGTCTGCCCTTGTGGGAGAACCACTTGCAGCTATCATTCTGAAATTTGGCGACCGGCTTCTTCACCTCAGAATGGTGACTATGTCTGCAAATTCCATTCAGTTTGGGCAGAAAGCGGGGAAAAATCCCTTTTTAAAAAAAGCAAGCCAACAAAATTTAAACCTGATCCTTAAAAACTGCATGAAACCCTGGCTACTTGTGTCTACAATTTGGCAGGTTTAACCCACCCTGCCTGCAAAGTCCATCCACTTCTGTGAAAAGTGAAAAACATTATAAACATGCTTAGATTCTCCATTACAGCGAATGGGAAAGAACATAGCATCATTTTTATCACATTGGACTGAGAACAGAATAAATGGATCAGGCTGCTTTCCAATGCTACAGATTCAGAAATGAGTCAAATCTCATGACCAGTGCACATCCAAAATATGTAGTTTTTTGTGGGTTCGAGCCCCATGTTGGCCAAGGTGTCCTGCATTGCATTGGGTTGTACTAGACGACCCTTGTGGTCTCTTCCAACTCTACCATTCTACAATTCTCTTCCTTTCCCCCAACATACCTCCCCCACCACAAAAACCCAACAGGTTCTTATCATCTTGGCAATTCCATAAACACACAAACGAACCTTTCAGAGCAGGGTGGAGAACTTCAGGCCCAGGGCATAAATGCAGCCCTTCAGACTCTCTACATAACCTTACAGACCCTGCTACACACTGGGAGTGTTTTTGCCTGGCTGGAATATGTCCTTGAACATGCTTGCCTGGAGGATAGAGAAGGGTGTGTGAGGGTGTCTAGAAACTAGCGTCTCCACCCCCATCATTCAACCCGGACACTGAGGTCCAGCTCTGAGGGTCTTCTGGCGGTTCCCTTGCTGTGAGAAGTGAGGTTACAGGGAACCAGGCAGAGGGCCTTCTCAGTGGTGGCGCCTGCCCTGTGGAACGCCCTCTCATCAGATGTCAAGGAAATAAACAACTACCTGATTTTTAGAAGAAGACACCTGTATTTTTTTAATGTTTGAGGTCTTACTGTGTTGTAATTACTTGGAAGCGGCCCAGAGTGGCTGGGGCAACCCAATAAGATAGGAACAACAACAACAACAACAACAACAACAACAACAACAACTCAGCGTGTCTGGCTGTTAACCAGAAGGTTGGTGGTTCAAGTCCACCCAGGGATGGCTATGGGCAGGATTCCTGCATTGCAGGGACTTAGACTAGACTGGGTGACCAACTCCCAGGAGACTGTGATCTACTCACAGAGTTAAAAACTGGCAGTGATCTACCCCCTTTTTTGGGGTTCAGGTCAAAGTTGTTGAGCCAATGATCTACCAGTGATCTACCGCAGATGTCCAGTGATTTACTGGTAGATCACAATCTACCTGTTGTACATACCTGGACTAGATGACCCTTGGATCCCTCCAACTGTGTGAGTCTATATTATTATTATTATTATTATTATTATTATTATTACCTACTGTACAAAGGCCCTCATGAGGTTGCGCAGAAGGGCATGTGGCCCTCGCCCTGCAAAAGGTTTCCCCTCCCCTTGATTCTGAGTCGCAGGACCAGCAGTATTTCAGAACCATTCCTCCTGCTTGCCATCTCCTGGGGGCAGGGCTGAACTTTTAAGCAGCGCACAGGCACAAACTGCTGCATTAATCATGGCTCACATTTCAAACTCCCCCATCCCTCCCTTCTACGAGCAGCTCTGCTCTTTTGACTTTCAGCCGAAGGAAGGTCAGAGAGAGGACATTTCTCATTTGGATTTGCGGGTGCCAACGCAGAAGACTTGCTTGCCTCCGTCAAGTTGTGGAGGTTGAAAAGCTGGGGTGGGGGGTGGCACAGTCCTCTTCGCAACAGGCAGCTCAGGTGATCTATTCGCCAACAACTCCTTTGTCGCAGGTTTAGGTGGATTAAATTTATACATCGCTTCCCATTAAAGTCCCAGTTTACAACCAAAGTGTGTGTGCAAATACACAAACACAGAGAGAAATAGACATACAACATACTTAGGGTTGCCATATTTCAAAAAGCCAGGACACCCCAAAAGTTGTTCAGCTTTTTTTAGGATGACCCCCAAATGGTTGAGTTTTTTTAGACAAACCCCAAAGTTGCTAAGCTTTTCTTTTTTTCCTTTCCTTCTTTCCTTCCTTCCATCCTTCTTTATTTCTATTTCTATTTTTTACAAAAATGCCAAGAAACGCAATTTTTCAATTGACTCCAGGACAAAGCACTGCCTTTCATAAATTCCAGTAAACATACTCTTCAACATTTCTCCAATGAAAATAGGACTGTCCTAAATATTATTATTATTATTATTATTATTATTATTATTATTATTATTATTATCATTTATACCTTGCTCACCTGACTGGGTTGCCCCAGCCACTCTGGGCAGCTTCCAAATATATAGAAACATAATAAATCATTAAACATTTAAAAAATCCTTATACAGGGCTGCCTTCAGATGTCCATACCGTCCAACATTTCTCCAATGAAGAGAGGAATGCCCTAAGGCAGTGATGGCTAACCTTGACACTCCAGATGTTTTGGAACTACAACTCCCATCATCCCTAGCTAACAGAACCAGTGGTCAGGGATGATGGGAGTTGTAGTTCCAAAACATCTGGAGTGTCAAGGTTAGCCATCACTGCCCTAAGGAAAAGCAGGACATTCCAGGATCAAATCAGAAACCGGGACGGCTTCTGTAAATCCAGGACTGTCCCTGGAAAATAGGGACACTTGGAGGGTCTGATACAATACATTTTAAAATACATACATTTTAAGAGCAGATGTAACAGCACAATGGCCTCTCAGCTCGTGGTTGGCTTAATTCCCGAATTTCCACTCACACACAAGTTAGTGGTTTTTCATACACAAAAACACTACTTCATCCTCCTCACGGGGCCAGCAAGAGGCATGATCACAGCCCAAGGGCACATTCCAGCCAGGTAAAGTTGCTCTGTGAAGGTGTGGCTTGGGGAAGTGGGTGTGGCCTATGAAGGGGTGTGGCCTAGACAGAGGACCTGGAGGACCTCCTTTGTCCCCCCCAGTCCTGAGTTTTCCCACCCGCTGCTCTTCCTTTTTCCTCCTAAGGGGAGGTGTCGTCACTCTAGCCAGCCAACTCTGTGGCTGGCTGCCATTTTGAAAGCAGATCAGCCTGCCTGGCTCCTCGCCACAGCTTTAATTCCTCCCTGGGTGACTTCCTGGGGAAGTGGAACAAAATCCATGTTTTCCTGTTAAAAAATAATCATCATAATAAAGTAAAGCCATAAAGAGCCTCATCCCCACTGGAGATTTTCCGTTACCTTGATGATTGATGACCCCCTCCCCTTCCACTTTGCTCCCCCTGGACGCTGTGTGCAGCTACCCATCAGTCACCGGGCTTGAAATGCTTACCGTTTCCCTGACCTGCAGGGGGCCCATCTGTCATTCTCCATAATAAAACAGGAATGGAGGTTTAATAAAGGAATCACTCCGTAAAGATGCTATAACTTTTATTCCTGGCTATAAAAATGGCGGAGGATGCCGGTGGAGTCGGAGGCAGGTAAACAAAAAGGAGGAGGTGCCCCCAAGGCCTAGCCAAGGTGGACGGGAGGCTGGAGCATTTTCCCTGGAATTGCCTAAGGGGAAGGTGCTGAAAGAGGGGAAATATTTGCAGCGGCCCTGGAAAAGCAACTCCACTCAGCTCCAAAGTGGGCAACAAAACATTTCCCCATTCAGAGTGAGGGCAGCATGGACCCAAGCGGCCATGCCATCACTCCGAGTTGCCTTTGCTTGCTCTCTGCAATGTCACTGCATTGCTGGATCTGATTGGCTACGTATTCCCAGTGTTCCCAGTGAACACATCAAATTCGCTGATGTGATCCCTGATTCGCTGGGCTCGTCTAGTGAAGGGCTGAGGCAGCAACACAACAGGGAAGAATGGTTATGCACGGGCACATCAAAATAAGGCACATACAGTCGTACCTCGTGATACGAACGCTGCGTGTTGTGTTTGTCAAGGGTTACAAACATGCTGAACCCAGAAGTACCGGAACGGGTTACTTCCGGGTTCGGCGGTTCGCGCATGTGCAGACGTGCAAAATGACATCATGCGCATGCGCAGAAGCGCCAAATCGCGTCAGGCACATGCACAGACGCGGCGCTTCATGTTGCGTACCTTTCAGGTTACGGAACGGGGCTCCAGAATGGATCCTGTTCGTAACCAGAGGTACCACTGTACACGGAGAGGAATGAAGAGGGCAGAGCAACGATAGACTAGACAAAATAGCCTGAAATTGCTTGGGAAGGACCCAGAGAAGGAGGAGACTTAGAGAGCTGTGGGAAGTCCTTGCTACTGCCTCACTGGGGCAAGACCTACTGGGAAGAGTTGCTGTGGTCACTAGATCTGTGCTGTTTTGGTCTCTTTGAAAAAAGATTTAACTTCATGGACACCTCATGTTTTATTGCCTGACTCTGCCTCCTGACACCCATTGAGCTTCATGGCTGAGTGGGGATTCGAACCCTGTTCTCCCAGGGCTTAGTCCGACACTCTAACCACTATTTCCACACTGGCTTTCAGATGTGGGTGGCGGTCTCTCCCAGCTCTATCTTGGGATTCCGAGATTTGAACCCGGGACTTTCTGCCTGCAAGGCAGATGCTCCTCCACGGAGCTACCGCCCTTCCTCCTGGTGTCACGCAAGCGGAGAAGAAGGCAAGATCAGGACGGGAGGTGGCAAGGGCAATTGCCTGCTCTCATTGCAGCGTGAAAAGCCTGGAGATGGATGGCTCTAAAAGACACGAGGAGGATAAAGTCCTTACCCTTATAATCGCTGAGCATCGTCCTCTTAACCAGGAAGCCGATCCATAGTATGGATAATATCGCAGCACGCCTGCTGCTGGGGGGAGCAGGGAGGAAGCTGGCCGCAAAGACAAATGGGCTAATTACTGTCCATGATCGCAGTGATATATTCCCAATTGTGGCCATCAACGCGACAGGAGGGTGGAGAGAAACACAACTTTAAGTTGCCTCTTCAAAGAGTGCGAAGGCTCAGTTGCTATAGAAATGCAGAGATATTCACAAAGTTTACATGTACCACACACACATCCCCCTCACCTTGACTTGTGAAGGACCAGCCTCCACCTGATACAGAAGGAGAGGGCAGAATGCCGGATCATACCAACGCAGGTTGCAGGAGGGGCTGAGGAGAGAGACACAGCAGCTGTGATGATGGCAGCAACAAGTAGATAGAACTTCCATGTTCAAGGGCAGTCATCACGATAGCTAAATATCAGATGCTGGAGCAGGGGCATAGCGTGGGTTGCCAGCCCCCGGGGCCACGCAGAGGGAGGGAAACAGACAGAATATGCATGTGCATTCAACTGCCTAATGGATCCCTGACCATTAGGTCCAGTCGTGACCGATTCTGGGGTTGCGGCGCTCATCTCGTTTTATTGGCTGAGGGAGCCAGCATACAGCTTCCAGGTCATGTGGCCAGCATGACTAAGCCACTTCTGGCTAACCAAAGCAGCGCACAGAAATGCCGTTTACCTTCCCGCCGGAGCGGTACCTATTTATCTACTTGCACTTTGACATGCTTCGAACTGCTAGGTTGGCAGGAGCAGGGACCGAACAACGGGAGCTCACCCCGTCACGGAGATTTGAACAGCTGACCTTCCGATCGGCAAGCCCTAGGCTCTGTGGTTTAACCCACAGCGCCACCCGCGTCCCACCCACCCAGATCATAGCCGCAGAGATAAGAAAAGAAGAGTCGCTCCATTGTCTGGAGAGGTTACTTCCTGGTTCACACAGAGAAGCTGTTTTCAACAGAGCCCAGTGACAGAAGTGTGCAGCTGTATTGAGGCCACACCGAGTGTTGACATTTTGTGCCCCTAACAATTTTGCGCCTGGGGCGACCGCCCCTGCACCCCCCCTCCGGTGCTATGCCACTGTGCTGGAGAATAGGCCGTGGGCGAGGACCATATGGTGGACTTGGTTGTGGGGTTTTCCAGAGACATCAGCCTAGCCGCAGTTGGAAACAGGACACTGGGGTAGGTGGACCTTTGATCTTGACCAAACACAGCAGCTCGTTTGCTTTTACAGGACTGGGGCATGTCAGCAGCATTCCTGATGGATGGGTTTAATGTATTAGTTGCCCAGCACAAGGGAGTCGCTGCACAGGGTTGTAAACTGCCTGAAGGCTTCTTAAATTCCATCAGATACCTGAGTGAAGAGGAACATAAAAAGAGCCATGCTGGATCAGGCCAATTAATTCATTGCATTTATATGCAACCTTTCTCCAAAGGCACCCGAGTTGGTTTGCAGTTTTGAGAAGCAGATCAAATGATATAACATGTAAAGTTTTCCAGAGACGGGGCAGTCAGAATGTTGTTGTTGTTGTCGTCGTCGGCAAGGCTAGCCCCCCCCCCCCCATGATGCAAAGCGAGGCAACTGCCTCGGGCGGCAGGATCCACAGGGGCAACAAATCTGGCCTCCAAGGATTGCATCGCCCGCTACCACTGCCACTGCAACCACTGCCACTGCAACCACTGCAGCTGCGATGGTTGCTGTACATTTATTGGCACTGTCTCCTTGGCAGCATGCCTCTTTGGCACTGCCCCTCCCCCAATGCCACCTCCACAGCGGCCTCTTGGTGAATATGAAGCACTGCTGGTCTCCTCTCACCCCTAGGGAGGAAATGGGAGGCTGCCCTCTGTGGTCTCCTGGGCTCTGCATCCACCTGGCATGATTCAGAGCGGACCCTTTTCTCCCACAACAGTCTCTGACTCCCACTTCAACTGTCAGGTAAGGGTGATTTGATTCCCCTGTCCCCATGTTCCCTATGTAGATCTTCACTAAGCCCTTTGTTCCCATTGTAGATCTTTATTCTCACCCACCCCGTTCCTGATGTAGATCTTCACTCAACCCTTCTTCCCTGGAAGGGGGGCGGAGAGAGACACCATGTTGTGGTTTTGCCTCAGGTACCAAAATGTCTTGGAACAGCCCTAATTATTATTATCTTAAAAATCTGATTGCCTGCCAACCCACGGTTTTCTGAGCAAAGGTTGAAGGCTGCCTTGAAAGAGAGTCTAAGGGAGTTGGGTTTGTTTATCCTGCAGAAAGGGACCACTGAGAGGCGACATAATAACCACCATTAAATATTTGAAGGGCTGTCACAAAGATGATGGAGTGACATTGTTTCCTGCCGCCCTTTAGGGTCGGACCCAGACCAATGAATCCCAATTGCAAGAAAGGGGTTTTCACTCAACCTTAAGAGGATGTTCCTGACAGTATGAGCAGCTTGCCAGTGAAACAGACTGCCCCAGGTGCCGGTGAAAATCTCCTTTGCCAGAGGATTTGAAGCAGAAGCTGAATGGCCGCATGTAGGTTCCTGTTCAGCTCAGATATACAGGAGCCCATGATAGACCTAGCATCCTCCTCCATGGATCTGACAGGCTCTTTCCTTCTTCAAACAATCTGCTTCCATCACAGCTTGTGGCAGTGAGTTCCATAAATCCACCACACCTTCCGACCAGGTCCGAAAGCTCCAGCTGGGGCAGAATGCAGAGGCTAGGCTGGATGACAGCATGTGACACTCATGCTAAAACATTGACACCTGCTGCCCATATGCTACCAGGCCAACACCTTGGATACCTTAAAGACCACTTGAGGGTCCTTACATCCAGGGCCGGCGCGTCCATTTAGGCGAACTAGGCAGTTGCCTAGTGTGCCAAAATGGAGGGGGCGCTGGCCAGCCTGCCCCCCGCTGCCGCCCCAACCAGCGGCGGAGCAAGCAGCTTGGGGCGAAAACCGCGGCGGCAGGGGTGCCAAAATGGAGGGGGCGCTGGCCAGCCTGCCCCTCGCCCCCGCCGCCGCCCGGTGCCACCCCAACCAGCGGCGAAAACCGCGGCGGTGCAGGGCGCCTGGCGGGCAGGGGGCGGGGCACCGTATGTCATGCGTAATGACGTCACATGTCCCGCCCCCTTGCCTAGGGCGCCAAAATCCCCAGCACCGGTCCTGCTTACATCCCAGCCTGGTCACCGAGATCATTCAGAGGAGCACTGCTAGTTGCTCCCCATGTTACAAAGACCCGACTGGCTTCAACTGGAAGTCTCTTTGCAGCTTTTCTTATATATGATTAGGGCTATGCAGTTGTTGATTTTTTTTCTTGAGCAGCCAGTCACTGGGAGGATTGTGTTCTGTACTGCTTTTAATGCTTTCTTTTTTTGCTAAAATATTTTTTTATATTGCTCTGCACAGCCCTGACATTTTATGAGAGGGTGATTATAAATACTTTTATAAATAAAGCAACATAAAGATATGCTCTCTTTCCTTGGCATATCAAAGGAGTCTCTCCTCTCGGGAACACTGAATTCTAGCTTTTATTCATTTTTTTATTTAAAAAAAACTGCAACAAAATGTTGTCGTTTTACCCACAGGGTGCCCTATCTATTCCATTCTCCTTTTTCTCCTTCCCCAACAGGAAGTTGCCCATAAACCTTTGCCTTTGATCACAAGAAGCCCAAAACACTCCAGCCGTTCTTCCTGGGGAAGGTGTTTCTCCATCCCTTGGGGTGCCTGAAACCGTCCTCTTCCGCATCCCTTCCAGCTTCATGTTATGGTATTTATTTTTTATTTTATTTTTTGGAGATGGGGCAATCAGAACCGCACAGGGTTTTCATAATGTGGCTGCAGAACAGAACAGCCCACACAGAATATTTATACCTCCTAATTATGACGGCTTCTGTTATTAGTAGACTGGGGTGGGGGTTGGTAATTAAATAAATCCAGGCTTCGAAAGGCCGCAGTAACGAAACAGGGAAGGGAGAATTGCAAGATCCTGGGACTCTAAGATCAGGTGCTAGAAACTGGGGGCTAAGATGTCAGGGATGCGCAGGTGCCGGTATGTAGATGGTTGCTGCTTTGTTTTCTTGCGTTAAGTAGAGAACGAAAGACAAAGAGATGACCCAAATTTCTAAGGCATTAACTACACGGACGGCGAATTATATACATACACACACACACACACACACACACACACAGTACAGGGAGTGTCTCTGCCTAACCAGTGGCTCCATTCTGCCACCTAGTGGCCAATGTACACGGCAGCCCAGGCCCTAACTGAGAGCTGGGCAGAGGGCCAGCTGTTTTGGCAGAGCCTCCCTTAAGCCTTCTGTTCCAGATGTGCAGAAGCTTTTGCCCCCCCCCCAAAACACACCTGAAATAGGAGGAGGTTGCACGCATGCAATGGTAGCTGTGTTAGCAGAAAGATGCGCACGCTTTAACCCCGGAGAGTTTCGAAGCCAGTATTGGCTTTAACACTTTTCTTTCTTTCTGCTTAATGAAGAAATCCAAATATCTTTTGCATGCACAAATGAAAGGAAGTTGGGCAATTAGCTCTCACACCTGGCATGCACACAGTACCTAAGAATAGTCTTGTAACAGGGAGAAGGATCCATTTCGTACAACAGCAGCGGGGGACGGGGGGGTGGAGAGAAACTTTCCTGCCCGAGGGCCGCTTTGTCTTCGGGGCAACATTCCGAGGGCCACGTCATGCCAGGGCCTGGTGAAGCCGGGAGCAACAATGGGTGGAGCAATGGATGGAATTTTTGCCCTTGTGGAGTAGGGTAGTTTCTAAAAGGGGCTTTTTCACCCCCCCCCATAAATTTTTGTTCGTTTTCAAGCAATTTAACCAATTCCATTCAATTTCAATTCAGTACCTGAAGTCCCAGGGACCCAGGTGGTGCTGTGGGTTAAACCACAGAGCCTAGGGCTTGCTGATCAGAAGGTTGGCGGTTCGAATCCCTGTGACGGGGTGAGCTCCCGTTGCTTGGTCCCTGCTCCTGCCAACCTAGCAGTTCGAAAGCACATCAAAGTGCAAGTAGATAAATAGGAACCGCTCCGGCGGGAAGGTAAACGGCGTTTCCATGCACTGCTCTGGTTCGCCAGAAGCGGCTTAGTCATGCTGGCCACATGACCTGGAAGCTGTACGCCGGCTCTCAGCCAATAAAGCGAGATGAGCGCCGCAACCCCAGAGTCAGACACGACTGGACCTAATGGTCAGGGGTCCCTTTACCTCTTACCTGAAGTCCCATCCTTATTTCCATGATGCTTCTAATTCAAATCCTTTATCTCCTGTCATAAATGGAATATTTCTCTAAAACATATACCCTACATAATAATAATAATAATAATAATAATAATAATAATAATAATAATAATACTTTATTATTTATACCCCACCCATCTGGCTGGGTTTCTCCAGCCACTCTGGGCAGCTTTCAACAGAACATTAAAATACAATAATCTATAAAACATTAAAAGCCTCCCTAAACAGGGCTGCCTTCAGATGTCTTCTAAAGGTCTGATAATTGTTGTTCTCTTTGACATCTGAAGGGAGGGCGTTCCACAGGGCGGGTGCCACTACCGAGAAGGCCCTCTGCCTGGTTCCCTGTAACTTGGCTTCTCATAGTGAGGGAACCGCCAGAAGGCCCTCGGCGCTGGACCTCAGTGTCCGGGCTGAAAGATGGGGGTGGAGACTCTCCTTCAGGTATACTGGACCGAAGCCATTTAGGGCTTTAAAGGTCAGCACCAACACTTTGAATAGTGCTCGGAAACTTACTGGGAGCCAGTGTAGGTCTTTCAAGACCGGTGTTATGTGGTCTCGGCGGCCGCTCCCAGTCACCAGTCTAGCTGCCGCATTCTGGATTAGTTGTAGTTTCAAAGGTAGCCTTTGCATTCCTTTATCATTCTCCTACCTTCACTTATATTTCAAGTCCTGCCTGCCATTTCATTTGGCTGTAATATTTCATTTCATTTGGCTATAATATTTTCTTAGGTCCTCGGGGGTCCCTTCCAACTGTACGATTCTACGATTTTAGGTCCAGTCGAGGTGGGTGAAGTCAGTCCAGGAAACGGAGGATGAAAAGTCTGCCACTGGCATTTCAGTGATTTGCAGCCACACACAGATCCAGCAAGTCTTGCCCTGAAAATACGTTCTGCTTCTGCACCCTGGAATGCATCATGCTGAGAACTGCTATCTATAGGTGCGACACCAGAAATTGTTGTTCCCCTTCTTTTTTTCTTAACTTCCAGCGACAACGCTTTGCATTCCTAACGCTTTCCCTGCAAGGCTTAATTTTTGATGGGGTGCGATTTTGTTTGGTCTCCACGCATCTGTGTCACGGCAAAAGAGGTTACTTATGCTTGCTTATTTGCAGAGGGTCTTCTTATGCGGATTTCTTCCTACTGGAAAGAGCGGGGGGGGGAGGAAAGGGAGGGGGGGAAACAAGATGGGACCCAGGTGCTCCTGTGGGTTAAACCACAGAGCCTAGGGCTTGCTGATCACAAGGTCGGCGGTTCGAATCCCTGCAACGGGTGAGCTCCTGTTGCTCGGTCCCAGCTCCTGCCCACCTAGCAGTTCGAAAGCACGTCCAAGTGCAAGTAGATAAATAGGTACTGCTCCGGCGGGAAGGTAAACGGCGTTTCCGTGCGCTGCTCTGGTTCGCCAGAAGTGGCTTTGTCATGCTGGCCACATGACCCGGAAGCTGTACGCTGGCTCCCTCGGCCAATAAAGCGAGATGAGCGCCTCAACCCCAGAGTCGGACACGACTGGACCTAATGTTCAGGGGTCCCTTTACCTTTATGCTTGCTTATTTGCAGAGGTTCTTCTTATGCGGATTTCATCCTACTGGAAAGAGCGGGGGGGGAGGGGAGGAAAGGGAGGGGGGAAACAAGATGGGCAGATATATGTTGTCATTCCTCCAAAAGAGGTAAATCGGTCGGGATCAATAATTCAACACATTCCAAACAGGTTGGTTTGTCCCAGGAGTAATCCGCCTTAATAGTCGCTCGTGGAGATGATAAGTGGTGAATAATTTAGCGCGCGCACACGCACACCCAAACACACACGCGCCGGCAAAAGCACTTCCCCGCTGTAATTAAAGCGTGTGAAACTTCGTTTGTTATACAAAATTATTGCTGAATAATTCAGATCCTCAGTAATTACTAAACGGCGGAGGAATTCGCCAGCAGAAAGGTGCCCCTTCGGAGGCTGAGTCTAGGAGGGATTTGCAACAGGGCCAATTACCTCTGAACCGCGCGCATGATTTAAACCCACCGTGACCTGGGGATTTTCAGACATCTCCAATCTGATTTTTTTAAAAGCTTTCAACTATTTATCTTATACTAATGATGATTCCTAACATTGTCCTAGGCACTGTGTAAAAATTAAATACAGGCAGAGCTATTCCGGCATAATTTACACCGGGGGGGGAGGGTAAATTATGCTGGTGTAAACTGTTCTTGGCAGACCTGCTATAATCTCACCATCCTTGTTTCACCAGAAGGAGCATAGCTGTCAACTTTCGGATTTGAAAATAAGGGATTTTTCCAAACTTTCGGATTTGAAAATAAGGGATGCCACGAGGGCGGTGCAATGGCACCAAGTAGCCTTGCCACCCTGTGCTCCAGAGGCTGCGCGCGAACAGGTGAGCAAAAGAGCGAGCGCGTAGACGGCAGGCAGGCAGGCAGGCTGTCTGTCTGGTTGGGCATGAGGGTCTGGCTGCACAAGGCATGCAAGCTCCGCCCCCAGTCGGTCTCAGACTCCTGATTGGCAGCCGAGCAACGCAGCTGAGGAGCCTCCCTGGCCGGCAGGGAGGGAGAGGAGCTGCTTCCTTTGAAATCCGGGAAATTTAAGGGATATCAACAATCCGGGATAGCAGAGGGAAACAACATTGAAATAAGGGAGTTTCCCGCAAAAAAAGGGAGGGTTGACAGCTATGAGAAGGAGTGGCGAGGGTTTCCTCACCTATGCATAAAACCTTCCAAGCGATCTGAGGATACAGGGCAAGGAGGAAATCAAGATGCCGGCAAATTCTTTCTTTTTTGTAGTATAATTTTTTTTATTAAATTATTCAACCCTATCCTATATAATAAAGAGCAAGTGTCCCTGCTTTTCCGTGTGTCACGGAAGTGCTTTGTGCGCATGTCACTCGGGGACGCAGGGATTGGACCGTGGACAGCAATAGACAGCAAAGGAGAGCAATAGGCGATGCCGCTTAGGAGGGGGCGGAGAGGGGGGCGGGACGACACACAGACACTTCCGCCCGGGCGAAACTGCACCGCCGCCATTGCCGGGGGGAAGCCCGCCGCCGCCCGTCTATGGAGGCTCCCGCTACCGCCGCCCGCCGATGCAGGCTCCCGCCGCTGCGCCGCTCCCGCCGCCTATGGCGGCCGCTGCGGCCGGCGCTTAGCGCCCGTTTTTAACGGGCTAAATTCACTAGTTCACAATAATCTTCACCTCAAATAGTGACATTGTTTCATAAATTGACTTCCCACCCCCACTCCTACTTAAACCTTCATATCTTTATCTATTACAAAAAGTTACAGTTACAGTTATTCTGTCATTTTCCTTCTGCCGCTCTTATCTCCAATCCTGCCCGCAGTTTCATTTGACTGTAGTATTAAAAAAAAAAAAAATCCACAAAAGGCCTTCATTCGAAATGCTGGCAAAGGGTCTGTTGACTTCTGCTTCAGTGTATCTGAAGAAGTGTGCATGCACACAAAAGCTTACACCAGAACAAACTTAGTTGGTCTATAAGGTGCTACTAGGGACGCAGGTGGCGCTGTGGTCTAAAAAACCACTGAACCTAGGGTTTCAGTCCCAGCTCCTGCCCACCTAGCAGTTCGAAAGCACGTCAAGTGCAAGTAGATAAATAGGTACCGCTCCAGCGGGAAGGTAAACGGCGTTTCCGTGTGCTGCTCTGGTTCACCAGAAGCAGCTTAGTCATGCTGGCCACATGACTTGGAAGCTGTACTCCGGCTCTCTTGGCCTATAGAGCAAGATGAGCACCACAACTTCAGAGTTGTCTGTGACTGGACCTAATGGTCAGGGGTACCTTTACCTTTTATTTAAGGTGCTACTGGAAAAAAAATATTTTTATTTCTACTGTGTCAGACCAACAAGGCTACCTACCTGAATCAGTGGCACCAGTTCACTCTAGGATGGTCCATTACGGTGAATGGATCAGACACCGACCGCCCCCCACCTGCCTATCTTCTTACTTGCAATAATCCCAGGGGGTGGTCCTGCCGGTCAACCTGCCTCCTCCTCAGTGACGCCCCTTGCAGAACTCAGAAGGGAGGAAGAGGAGGATGGGGGACAAGCCTAGACTTGGTTGCCTCTGCCTGTCACTGATTCCGGCTCCACCTCTCTCACCGGCCTTCCTTTCTTCCGCCCTGCCAGTTCCAAAGGTCGCCAGCCCTGACTGCCCCATAGGGGTCATGTCAGGATGTCCACATCCTCATTTCCCACCATCACTTCCCCATTATTTATACCCTGGCAACTGTCTCCGGCTTTCAAAGTTCCTGGCAAGTCACTGGCGTGACAAGTCCTTTGCTTCCTCTCTCCTGCTGAGGAAAGGAGAAGATGAGCACACGTTTCTTGTTTTTCTTTCCACCTTCCTTATCTTATAAGAACATTCGCTCGTCTCTCGCAGGCAGTCGGGTCAGCAACAGCATCGCCCTCACAAGACACGGCCTGGCTCAGCATCACAACCATGGGCAATTGTGTGAATATGGTGAGTCCTGCGTCTCAGTGCCACCCTTCTTCTTCTTCTTCTTCTTCTTCTTCTTCTTCTTCTTCTTCTTCTTCTTCCTCCTCCTCCTCCTCCTCCTCCTCCTCTTCTTCTTCTTCTTCTTCTTCTTCTGTGATCACTCGTAGCCGAGTAAGATTGTCTTCCATAAACATGGTTTTAACAGTGAGTCCGTAAGTGACTGTAGAGGCCAATTCTGGATCCACACGTCCTTCCACAGTAGGGACATAGGTTTCCGGGTGGGAGTTGATCATGGTGAGGGTTTGCCAAGCGTGCCTTTCTCTTAGCGCGTTTCTCCCTTTCGTCCTGAGTTCGAGCATCTTCAAAGTCAACGACACCTTTGGTAAGGACTGTTCTCCAACTGGAGCGCTCGCAGGCCAGTGTTTCCCTGTTGTCGCTCTTATGGAAGTCTAGACTCTAGAACCATTTCCCTTTAAATAGGGGGTCCACTCATAAGGCCATTAAATGGGACTTAGTCTGATTTCAGTTACTTCAAAAATGTGGCCCTCTGTTTCTGCTGTGTCTGAGGTCCTAGACATCCAACCTAAAGCCCTGCACTGACAGTACCATTTCAGGGTCTTCCTACTAATGCTGAACTGAAAGGTTCTAAAGAAAACAAAGAAAAGTTTTAGGCTTGGATTTGGGGTGGATGAGAGGTCATCAGTAAAAGAGAGGCCGAAACAGCCTTCCTACTCGTATTTGTGGCAGGGGGTAATGTTATTCTGGGACAGGGTGGGGAACTTTCCCCCCAGCTTGAGGTTCTTTCTGGGCAACCTTCCCGGTGGTGGCTGGAGATGGAAGCAAAAGAGGGCAGGGAAACATGGTAATTTCCACCTTTGTAAAGTAGGCTAGGTTCAACATAGGTAAAGGTAAAGGGACCCCTGACCATTAGGTCCAGTCGTGTCCGACTCTGGGGTTGCGGCGCTCATCTCGCGTTACTGGCCGAGGGAACCGGCGTACAGCTTCCGGGTCATGTGGCCAGCATGACTAAGCTGCTTCTGGTGAACCAGAGCAGCGCACAGAAACGCCGTTTACCTTCCCGCCGGAGCGGTACCTATTTATCTACTTGCACTTTGATGTGCTTTTGAACTGCTAGGTGGGCAGGAGCTGGGACCGAGCAACGGGAGTTCACCCCATCGCGGGGATTCGAACTGCCGACCTTCTGATCAGCAAGCCCTAGGCTCTGTGGTTTAACCCACAGCGCCACCTCCACAACCCTCTCTATCCTGCATAGAAGAAAAACAAGAGGCGTCCTCAGAGTTCAGGGACACATTCAACTGACAGATAAAGGATCCAATGAAATCAGGCCCCAGTTTAGCTGCCTCTGCCAATCAGAACAGGCAACGCCATGCTGGAGAGAGTGGGGCCAGGGATGGGACTCAGGGTTGCTGTTGGCATCGGTCTGTCTCAAGGGACAACGGAGTGCGCCTCTGGGGGTGAAGTCAAACCGCTGGAGAATCACAACACCTGCTGTGGCTGCAGAGACCGGTAACTCGTAACAGCTGCCTCCTGTGTTGTTTTTGTTGCGTTAGCAGCACCGAAGTAACCTCTCAGGGGTGCAAGTCTGGGCAGTGTGCATGAACGTCCTGGGCTGCCCGAATGACAAGATGGCCCCGCTCTTTCCTGGCTGATGTAGTCCAAAGGAAAGCAGAGCAATATGTTTGACACCAGCTTGGCTGCAGGAGTTGCCGGAAGGAGGCATGCTCCATGTTTGCATAGGGCTTGCTCCTTAGCCTTTTCTTCAAAGATGACCCACAAGGCAGCAGGTACAGATTTTTATTCACGGTTTACTCTCACGAATGAACGTAGCCACAAGGCAGCAGAGGTTTAGAATCGGAGTTTTCCTTCTCCTTGATTGACAGGGTGACAAGCCCCATCTGCCCCTCGATTCCCTCTCCGCAGCAGAAGCTCACTTCCCTCTCCGCGGCAGACTCAGTATAAAGCAGATATATTTGTTAAAGATTGTAGTATATTGGATGATTTAGTGCTTTTAAATTGGGTTTTAAGAGGATCTTTTACGTGCCATGAGAGAGAAAGATGGAAGGAGGAAATATACGTCTTGCTGAGCCCCCACCCCGCTCTGGAAATAACAATATTTATATAAACTAACAAGAAAGCCAGAGAAAGAGGCTGAGCAATCAATCCATCAACACTGAAATATCAATATAGAAAATGACCCTGTTATACGACATCGTTCAAGGCAGCAAACTGCATCGCTCTTGACGGCACCCTCTTTAATTTTTGTGGCTAAATTTGCAAATAATGCCACTCTGGGTACAATGGATGGGCTGCTTTGGCAGGGTTCGGGTTTTTGTCTCGAGGATCGCAGAACTGTAGCGTTGGGAGGGAGCCCAAGGGTCATCCAGCCCAACCCCCTGCAAAGTCTTTGACACACTGCATAATCCGCTTGCGAAATTCGTTGCTACAAGGTATGGTCTTCATAGAATCATAAGAGTTGGAAGGGACCCTGAGGGTCATCTAGTCCAACCCCCTGCGATGCAGGAATATCTAGCCTTATGGGAATCGAACCTTAGTCTAACCAATGGAGCTATAACAGTCATCAGCCTATAGGGTAAAAGGAGATTTGCTAGACAAATTCTCAGAGAACAGGTCTATCAATGTTTTCTAAGTACAAGATAGGAACGTAGGATCATAGGGAGATGCCTTACATGGAGTCAGACTATTGGTCCAGCTACGTCAGTACTGCCTGCACTGACTGGCAGCAGCTCTCCAGGGTTTTAGACAGAGAGTGTCTCCTAGCCCTACCTGGAGATGACACTAGGGACTGAACAGAGACCTTCTGCATGCAAAGCAGCTGCTCTGCCACTGAGCGATGGCCTTCCTCTCTCTTCCTCCATCTTCAGATGAATTTTACCTCCAGTTACCGGTGGGGGAGACCTGTTGCTCATGGGCTTCCAAGTGGGGGCACCTGACTGGTCGCTGTGCAAAACAGCACACAGGAATAGTGTTGATCTTTGGTCTAGAACGAGCCAGGCTCGTTCGCTTGTCTAATTGCTCCAGGGCTGCTTCTGAGTCTTTCTTACAACGTGCCTTCTTGCTTTATGCTGTGCTCTGTATTTTACTGATTTTATTGAGTTTGCAATTTAGCCATTGTACTGTCTTTTTACGATTCCACCCTTTGAAATCCTTGGGAAGCCAGCTTGAAATCTTTTTTAAAAAATGAAAAGATGGGAGTTTAGAATGTTTCGAATGAATAAAATCAGAGGCAAGGAAGGAAAGAGTAGGAATTGGGGGTGCAAAGGAAGAAAGAGGAAGAGCGCTTCCTGGCGACCTGTTTATGGAGCATTCATCCTGATTTATTTGACCGGGAGATTAGATGACGTCGGAGCATTTGCCTGTGGGGAAGTTATGCAACGTCGTATCATCCCGCAATCACTATGCCACACCTTCCCAGTGAATTTCCTTATTGCAAGGAGTCTGGTCTTTGGGGAAAGTGGATTTGTTGTTCAGGAAAGTCTGGTCTTTGGGGAAAGTGGATTTGTTCAGAGCCAAATCCACTTTAGCTTTGGCAACCTGAATCTGCCAGTATGTGACAGAAGCCTCGTCTCTATTATACGGTGTAAGCACGGTTATACTATTTAAAGAAGAAAGAATCATGGGAACTGTAGTCCATAAAGGGTGCTAAGGGTCCTGAGGAGACCCCACCCACATTCCCCTCACAGGACTACAGCACCCAGAATTCCCTGGGGAGAGGGAGCAATTGTTGCACCACTCTTGGAATTTTCACTCTGTGGGGGGAACCAGGGGGCTCTCAGCATCCATGAGAAAATGTGCTGCTTTCAGCTGAGCAGTCGATCCATCAATCACTCCCTAGTTTTACGAGACCTTGGGGGTCATACTGGACAGCTCACAATCATAGAATTCACCAGGGTCATCTAGTTCAACTTCCTGTAATGCAAGAACCACAGCTAAATAAATAAATTTATTTATTATTATTATCAGTAGTAGTAGTAGTAGTATTAAATTTATTAAATTTATTATTTATGCCCCGCCCATCTGGCTGGGTTTCCCCAGCCACTCTGGGCAGCTTCCAACAGAATATTAAAACATGATAAAACATTAAACAATAAAAACTTCCCTAAACAGGTCTGCCTTCAGTCGTCTTCTAAAAGTCAGATAGTTGTTTGTTTCCTTGACATCTGATGGGAGGGCGTTTGATAGGACGGGCGCCACTACCGAGAAGGCCCAGTGCCTGGTTCCCTGTAGCTTCACTTATCACAGTGAGGGAACCGCCAGAAGGCCCTCAGAGCTGGGCCCTTGCAGATGGCCATCCAACCTCTTCATTAAAAACCTCAACCATCTGAAGGAGTCCATTTCACCGTTGAACAGCTCTTACCCTCAGAAAGTTCTTCCCGATGTTTAGTCAGAATCTACTTTCTTGGAATTTGAATCCGTTGATTCAGATCCTACCCTCTGGAGCAGCAGAAAACAAGCTTCCCCCATCTTCCATATGACAGCCTTTTAGCTATTTGAAGGTGGCTATTGTACCACCTCTCAGTCTTCTCTTCTCCAGGCTAAATATACCGGACTCCCTAAATATAAGGGGCCCAGGTGGCGCTGTGGGTTAAACCACAGAGCCTAGGGCTTGCTGATCAGAAGGTCGGCGGTTCGAATCCCTGCAACGGGGTGAGCTCCCGTTGCTCGGTCCCAGCTCCTGCCAACCTAGCAGTTCGAAAGCACGTCAAAGTGCAAGTAGATAAATAGGAATCGCTCTGGCGGGAAGGTAAACGGCGTTTCCGTGCGCTGCTCTAGTTCACCAGAAGCGGCTTTGTCATGCTGGCCACATGACCCGGAAGCTGTACGTCGGCTCTCGGCCAATAAAGCGAGATGAGCACTGCAATCCCAGAGTCGGACACGACTGGACCTAATGGTCAAGGGTCCCTTTACCTTTACCTTTTTATTGTACCACCTCTCAGTCTTCTCTTCTCCAGGCTAAATATACCGGACTCCCTCAACCATTCCTCATAAGGCTTGGATTCCAGACCCTTGGTCCTCTCGGTTGCCCTCCTCTGCACACGCTCCAGCTTGTCAATATTTTCTTAAACTGCAGTGTCCAGAACTGGACGCAGTACTTGATGACGGTGCTGGCTGTGCAGCAGCTGTGGGGAAAAGGCGAATTCCATGCAAGGGATCATTAGGAAAGAAGTTGAAAATTAAGCTGCCAATATCACAATGCCTCTGTACAAATCTATGGTGATGCCACGGGACGCAGGTGGCGCTGTGGGTTAAACCACAGAGCCTAGGGCTTGCTGATCGGAAGGTCGGCAGTTCGAATCCCCGCTACGGGGTGAGCTCCCGTTGCTCGGTCCCAGCTCCTGCCAACCTAGCAGTTTGAAAGCACATCAAAGTGCAAGTAGATAAATAGGTACCGCTGCAGCGGGAAGGTAAATGGTGTTTCCGTGCGCTGCTCTGGTTTGCCAGAAGCGACTTAGTCATGCTGGCCACATGACCCAGAAGCTGTCTGCTGACAAACGCCAGCTCCCTCGGCCTATAGAGCGAGATGAGTGCCGCAACCCCAGAGTCGTCTGCGACTGGACCTAACGGTCAGAGATACCTTTACCTATGGTGACGCCACACATGGAATACTCTGTACAGGTCTGCTGTGGAGATGGGGACAAGGTTCAATCAAGGGGTTGGATGAAGGAAAGTTACAACATATTGGGCTTTTTAGCTTAGAAGAAAAGGCAAGCTGGAGGGGAGAACACAAGAGGTGTGGGAAGAGAGCACAGACAAGATGTTTTCTTCCTTTTTCACAGCATGACAATTCAGGAACATCCCCGGAAGCTGGAAGCTTCCTAGAATTGTAGACATTACATAGAATCATAGACGTTGGACCAGACCCTGTGGATCATCTAGTCCCAACCCCTTGCAATGCCAGAATATGCAGTTATCCCGTACGGGGCTCAAACCTGCAACCTTGGTGTTATCAGCACCACGCTCTAACCAACTGAGCTATCCAAGACAGACCAAAGAAAATACTTCTTCACACAGTGTATAGTTCAAGTATGAATTCTGCTCCCATAGCCATGAACTCGGGTGGCTGAGGGTTAGATAAAACCCATGGAGTATAAAGCTATCAACTCGTCATGATTGGCCATGTGCTCTGTCCTCTGTTGAAGGCAATATGTCTCTGAATGCCAGTTTCTGAGAATCACCGGTGGGGATAATAATAATAATAATAATTTATTATTTATACCCCGCCCATCTGGCTGGGTTTCCCCAGCCACTCTGGGCGGCTTTAAACAGAGCATTAAAATACAATAATCTATAAAACATTAAAAGCCTCCCTAAACAGGGCTGCCTTCAGATGTCTTCTAAAGGTCTGGTAGTTGTTGTTCTGTTTGACATCTGAAGGGAGGGCGTTCCACAGGGCGGGTGCCACTACCGAGAAGGCCCTCCTGGTTCCCTGTAACTTGGCTTCTCGTAGTGAGGGAACCGCCAGAAGGCCCTCGGCACTGGACCTCAGTGTCCGGGCTGAACGGTGGGGGTGGAGACGCTCCTTCAGGTATACAGGACCGAGGCCGTTTAGGGCTTTAAAGGTCAGCACCAACACTTTGAATTGTGCTCAGAAACGTACTGGGAGCCAGTGTAGGTCTTTCAAGACCGGTGTTATGTGGTCTCGGCGGCCGTTCCCAGTCACCAGTCTAGCTGCCCCATTCCGGATTAGTTGTAGTTTCCGGGTCACCTTCAAAGGTAGCCCCACATAGAGCGCATTGCAGTAGTCCAAGCGGGAGATAACTAGAGCATGCACCACTCTGGCGAGACAGTCCGCGGGCAGGTAGGGTCTCAGCCTGCGTACCAGATGGAGCTGGTAGACAGCCGCCCTGGATACAGAATTAACCTGCGCCTCCATGGACAGCTGTGAGTCCAAAATGACTCCCAGGCTGCGCACCTGGTCCTTCTAGGGCACAGTTACCCCATTCAGGACCAAGGAGTCCTCCACACCTGCCCGCCTCCTGTCCCCCAAAAACAGCACTTCTGTCTTGTCAGGATTCAACCTTCAGGGGAGAGCTGCTGTTGCACTCAGGGCTTCTCATCTGCATCTGGCGGGGGAAGAAAATCTTGCATTTGTATGTTCTTACAGAGAAAGGAAGGAAGGAAGGAAGGAAGGAAGGAAGGAAGGAAGGAAGGAAGGAAGGAAGGAAGGAAGGAGGGAGGGAGGGAGGGAGGGAGGGAGGGAGGACAGAGTTAGGGAGGGGGAAGAGAAGAGAAGAAAGAAAGAAAGAAAGAAAGAAAGAAAGAAAGAAAGAAAGAAAGAAAGAAAGAAAGAAAGAAAGAAAGAAAGAAAGAAAGAAAGAAAGAAAGACTTAGGCTAGATTTAACTAAAGTCTGGTTGAGAAGAGTTGGATGAGACCAGCTACCAGTAGGCATCTCATTCCAATTCAACCCTGCGATCTTATCTGAATCTCAGGAGACTAGTGAAAAATTGTTCCATCTTCGTTCACACTAGGAAGGAGATCCCAAGGGTGCAGGAAGGAAGATTATTATATTTATAAAATAGCCACTCTTCACACACTGAGGCGATGGGGGGGGGGATATAAATGAAACCATTTTCAATCAGCAACCAGTATGCAGACCTAAATCAGCGCTTAATTTCTACAAATTAGAAATAACAGGCCTTCAGTTTGTCTGGAAACCTCCAGTCTCTGATCACCAGAGTCTCTTTAGAGAGGAAAACTGTGTATTAGCAATGAGAAAAAAATGCATTCTGCTTTGTTCAGCTCTGACTTAATAGGGTTGAGCACTTTCTAAAGCATACTATTAAAAAAAGGGAAAAAGCACAAAGGCTAAGGCTGCAAGCCTGTAGCCACTAATCTCAAAAGACATGTGTAATTTGCACTGTAAGAGAATGATCTAGCGCAAGGGTTTCCAAACCGCCCCCCCCCCAACCACTTGAAAATTACCGAGGGTCTTAGAGGACCACTTAATGGTTTATCTGCCCATTGTAGCAATTGTAATGAACTGTGCTGGATGCTGTGTGATTTATAATAGTATTTTATTGCTCCTTTTAGGCCAGTGTTTTTCAACCTTTTTTGGGCAAAGGCACACTTGTTTCATGAAAAAAATCACGAGGCACACCACCATTAGAAAATGTTAAAAAAATTAACTCTGTGCCTATATTGACTATATATAAAGTAATTCTCTTGAATAGGAATCAAATAAACACAAAGAAAGTATTTTATATACGCAAAAGTGTTCTGTGTGCTTCATGCATGCACAGGAACACTCTATTGCATCATGCGCATGCGCAGAAGCAGCACTCTACTTACGGACTTTTCGGGGTGCGAACGGTACCCCGGAATGGATCGCATCCGTAAGTATAGGTACCACTGTATTATGAATGCTCTGGGTGGGGGTGGGGGGTGGAATATTTTACGATGTTGTTGTATATTCCTTCAAGAAGCTCTCCCTTCTCTAACACAGGACTGGTATGTTCATTTAAAAATAATAATAATAATACAAACTGAACTGTGAGAAGAGACAGGCATGGTAAGGCACTTTGTAAAACACTACAGAAATTATCAACAAACTACAGTACTTAAAGGGAACAGAGCTGGAGCTGCCAGTCACCAGCCTGCCTCTCCAGCTGAGGTGAAGAGTTTGGGGGGAGGGGAGAGGAATAAGCAACTCTACCACACACGCACCCCAAACAAAACCAAAAACCTGGTATCGTAGTACTTATCCCCATCTGGGGCTATTGCAACCAAACAGCATTGTCCGAGGATATCCAGTTAACCCTGGAAACGCACAAACGCACTCCCAAGTTGCTGCTTTGTGTGAGGCGGCTCTCCCTCCTTTCCAAGGAGGCTCTCCCTCCTTTCCAAGTCCACACCGAGGGGTCCTGGACCCTCGCAAAGCCCGCACCTCCTCCGCCACCCTCAGCCTGAGGGGGACATAGTAAGTAACACGAGGGGGCGTGAGGCGCCGCTGCCCTCCGGGGTTCCTGCAGGTCCGTCCCCACGGCGCGCTCGCCTCCCCTTCCCCCAGCTCGCCCTCCAGCCTCGAGAGCCGGAGCTCTTTCCCGCCCCCCATTCCCTTCTTTCTGTGGGTGCACGCCCGGCGCCGACTCACCCGCCGAGCCCAGGAGCAGCCACAGCAGCCACATTGCCCCCAAGCGCCACGGCCGCTCCGGAAAGTTTTAAGGCTCTGCCGAGCGCCTCCGCCTCTCGGCCCAAGCCAGGCGGCTGTGCGGGCGGGGAGGGGGAAGCGGGAGGAGGGCCAGGGGGAGGCTCCCTCCTTCCCCAGCAGCCGGACCCTCACGCCCAACCAGCCAGCCAGCCTGCCTGCTCGCTCTCTCGCTCTCCCGTTCGCGCGCAGCCTCTGGAGCGCAGGGTGGCGAGGCTACTTGGTGCCATTGCACCACCCTCGCGGAGTCCCTGAGCCCAGGCGGCCGCTGCCGCGCCCTGCCCTGCCCCACGGCGCCCCTGTTTTCCCACGGCACACCAGGCAACATCTCGCGGCACACTAGTGTGCCGCGGAACAGTGGTTGAAAAACACTGGTATAAGCAGATGAAATTTGCAGGTACAGGAGCTCCACTCCCCATTGGATTACGGCTGCCAAATTGCAGACAAATAGGTTCAGGGGTTGAGGTTAAAAGGGGATTACCGTGTTTTTCCGTGTATAACATGCCCCCATGTATAAGACGGCCCCTATTTTGGGGGACTCCAAATTAAGATAATGGAGGGAGATTGCCCAGAGTTGTTGAGCTTTTTTGAGCGGGTTGCCAAAGATAGCTCACCCGCCAGAAAAACACTGCCAATCACATGCATCACCGAAGCCGCCAATCGCCCGCCCAATTGGTGCAGCGGCAGCCAATCGACAGCAGCCCTTGGCGCAGCCACCAATCACCCGCCCAATCGCCACTGACAATCTCCTGCTCACGCCTGCAATCAATCGCCCATCCTCCCTCTGCACTATCCGTGTGTAAGACAACCCCCAATTTTTAACATCATTTTATAATTTTTTTTAAAAAAATCGTCTTATACACAGAAAACTACGGTAACTCTTCCCTATAATCCATGTTAGGGCAGTGACTTTCTCAGGTCAACTAAAACTCCAAAATCCATATTTTAGTTGTGTCTTTTGCATTTCTTTTAAAATAATTAAAAGGTGGCTGGGTGGTATGTATTCTTGTTTGTATATCTATACCTCTCTCTCTCTCTCTCACTCACTCACTCACTCACTCACTCACTCATATATATATAAAGGTAAAGGGACCCCTGACCATTAAGTCCAGTCATGGACGACTTTGGGGTTGTGGCGCTCAACTCGCTCTATAGGCCGAGGGAGCCGACGTACATCTTCCGGGTCATGTGGCCAGCATGACTAAGCCACTTCTGGCGAACCAGAGCAGGGCACGGAAACACTGTTTACCTTTCCGCCGGAGTGGTACCTATTTATCTACTTGCACTTTGACGTGCTTTCGAACTGCTAGGTTGGCAGGAGCAGGGACCGAGCAACGGGAGCTCACCCCGTCACAGGGATTCGAACCGCCGACCTTCTGATTGGCAAGCCCTAGGCTCTGTGGTTTAGACCACAGTGCCACCCGCATCCCATATATATATATATATATATATATATATATATATATATATATATATAACAAACATTAGCAACTTCGCATTGTCAAGCTCAGCTTTGAAGGTGAAGCTGTCTTGAATGCTTCCTGCAGGATGCTGACGAGTTCTAGAATGATGATGGCGATGGTTTCAAGTAGAGCAGCAGATCGTTTTTTAAAAGTTAAATGAAGTATTCAACTTAAAGCAACTACTATCCACTGCTCTGCTTTAGTAAAATAAATAAACCCTTCAGTGCTCCACAGGCAGCATTCAAGACAGCCTCACTTCATGAAAGCCCCATGGACCTAGAGTAGAGAAACTCAAGAGACATAGGGGAGCATAGAGAGACAGGGGGCAGAAAAGTGGAGAGCAATACAAGGCTTTGTGGGGGGCCAAATACGACCCAGATGCTCTATTGATATCGTGGGTTGACTTGGGAAGGGTAAAATCACACACACACCCCAATTTGCCTTGTTCTCCAGCCCCAGCACTGCATTCTGCTATGTGAACCAAGAACTGCATCACAAAATCCAGACAAGTATGAAATCCAAAGAGTAATTTCATTCTGAGCCACACATTTGTCCAAGAGATGCAAATCAGGCCAGCCCACGTCAGAATTCACAAAATTTGGAATCCTGAAGCATCCCTAAATTCAGATGCCCATTACTGTATTGTATTGTGTTTGCGATGTGCAAATAATACTGACCTACTCTCGTCTTCTGCTTCCGTTGTTGTTTTTAAGCAACGTTCTAAAAATAAAAATGGATACGTGGATCAGTTTTTAAAACAGAAGTTTCATGCACAGTGCTTTGCAAGCAAGAAACACATGTTTATATTCCAGTTGTTATGAAATGCAAAAAAAGGTGTGCTTTCATCCAGGGATGATAACAGAACTGCCAGACCCTGAACTTGGGAACACGGAGAGAAATACCTTTCCATTATCCAAAGATAACTACATTTCACTTCACACATCAACAGAACTATTCCTCTCCTCTTGGACGCGCTTTTAAATAGCTGATCGCTGTCTCCATCCGCTCTGCCAAAACTTCCCTCCCCTAATTGCATAGAGCCCCTGAGCACTACCAGACCCTGAAATACATCCCCTGACTCTTTTCCTCGCGCTTGAGCTGGTGGAACATCTTCCTGTCTCTTATTCTCTACAATCCCATCCCAGCAATAGCTCAAGGTACAGTGGTATCTCGGGTTAAGAACTTACCGTATTTTTTGCTCCATAAGACGCACCTGACCATAAGACGCACCTAGTTTTTAGAGGAGGAAAGGGGGGAAACCCCGGTTTTGGGGGGATCAGTTCACAGTTGTGCAGCTTCTTTTGCAAAGGGAAAAAGCCCCTTTTTTGAGGATCAGCTCAAAGTTGTTGAGCTTACTTTGCAAAGGGAAAAAAATCCTGTTTTTATGGGGTTCAACTCACAGTTCTGCAGCTTCTTTAGGAAAGGAAAGGGAGCCATTTCTACAGTTTCCAGACAGATAATCTAATCAGCCAGTCACATGTCACTGGGGGAACAAACAGCCTCCGTCTGCAGAACATTCAACAATGGAGGCCTGGGCAAGGGGGCGGAGCCAGAAAGGGAGCCAGCGATCGACCACACATCCGCTCCATAAGACGCACAGACATTTCCCCTAACTTTTCAGGAGGAAAAAAGCGCATCTTCTGGAGCAAAAAATACGGTAATTCGTTCTGAAGTTCCGTTCTTAACCTGAAACCGTTCTTAACCTGAGGTACCACTTTAGCTAATGGGGGCCTCCCGCTGCTGCTGCACCGCCAGAGCACAATTTCTGTTCTCATCCTGAAGCAAAGTTCTTAACCCGAGGTACTACTGTATTTCTGGGTTAGCGGAGTCTGTAACCTGAAGCGGCTGTAACCTGAAGCGGCTGTAACCCGAGGTACCACTGTACTCCAAATAATTGTCCTGCTCTGTGTTGCTAAATCTCTTAAAGCAGCTGAACTGGTAGCCAGTTGTTTTCTGGGCCCAATTCAAGGTGCTTTCTTCAACATTTTAAGCCAAGGAAGGAAATGTTATTCCATACTGAGTTAAGCTGCCTGTGCTCTAAAGCCAGAAGATGGGTGCTCCTGATGGTCCTTCCTCAGTCTGAAGAGTGTGGCACAGAGGCCCGGGAAAGGGCCTTCTCAGTGGTGGCTCCTCATATTTGGAGCTCCCTCTCTAGCTTCATCTCTTTATAGTTTCAGGTGGCCTGTTAGGTCACACCTTTTCCGGCGGGGTGTTTTGAGGAAAAGAGACCCAATTGCTGCCTCAAGTAGCAGTGATAACCACCGTTGTTTGGTGATTTGTTGACGTGTATGTTTTAAAGGATCGCGCTGCTTTTATTTTATTTTTAAAATTTCCTCTATTTGCCTGTTGTAAACTGCCCTTGGGTTGCGCAAAGGGTGTTAGTACAGTGGTACCTTGGTTTGCATACGTCTTGGTTTGCATACATTTTGGATTACAAACACGTCAAACCCAGAAGTGCGTGTCTCGGTTTGCAACCTTTTTTTGGATTACAACCTTTTTTTCTTTTTTGGATCACGAACAAAAAGATTTTGGAGGCCCCATTGGCGAAAGCGCGCCTTGGGTTACAACCTGTTTTGGTTTACAAAACGGACCTCCGGAACGGATTATGGTTGTAAAGCAAGGTACCACTGTACGATCAAAAGAAAGAGTCTAAATGCTTAAAAGCAGATAAAGGTGGCAACAGCCTCTGAAATGATGAACCCAGTTCCTGTGTTAATGCAACTGGCATGTGCTGGACGTCTCTCTCCCCCACCCTCCAATGGAAAGTGTTTTCATGCGAACGCAAGTCCAGACAGGGCAAAATTGGCAGCCTTCCTAGGACAATCTCTGAGTTTGTTTGCACTGTGGAGTCACAGGGGAGACTGGCCCTGCCAGGCCATTGTTCTCGACTGTTAATTACCGTCAAAACAGAAATAATTTGTTTTGTTCCTGGAGAGTCGAGTGTGGATTCTGTGATTAGAGGAGGCCATTCCTCCTGAAGTTGTGTGTCTTGTCGGCGTACAAACACATAACATAAGGAATTCACTTGCCAGAAGATGGGGGCGGTGATTTTAACTTAGCCGGGGGGGGGGGTTAAAAAAAGAACTGGAAAATACCGGAACCGGGCCAACCCAGGGAATACCCAACCCAATCCTGTCAGCTTCCTCCCCTTTGTTGGTCTCAGTCTTGCCTTTCTACAAATGAGCAGGGAGGAGAATAGGGAGCAAACGAAAATGAGTTGGTTCTGCTGAGGGCCGGGCAGCCCGTGAGGTGGACTGAAGCAGCCATCTTGGGTGGTGGAATCCTGTTATGTACTGAGCTGAATAGGATCCAGAATGCAGCAGTCTGATTGGTCCTAGAACAATAGGATCCAGAATGCAGCAGTCTGATTGGTCCTAGAACAATAGGATCCAGAATGCAGCAGTCTGATTGGTCCTAGAACAATAAGATCCAGAATGCAGCATTCTGATTGGTCCTAGAACAATAGGATTCAGAATGCAGCAGTCTGATTGGTCCTAGAACAATAGGATCCAGAATGCAGCAGTCTGATTGGTCCTAGAACAATAGGATCCAGAATGCAGCAGTCTGATTGGTCCGCAGGAGCAACACAATCCAGCTCCAGGTGGAAGTGAATCCACAACCTGATTGGCCTACAGGAGTATCCCGGAATTAGCCAATCACGTGGGGCCCATTGTGTAAATAATGTATTTATAGCAGACGTTTTGGGGAAACATCCATTCCTTGCTACTATGAGCTGAATAAAGAGCATGAAATTCACACTTGACTCCGAGTATATTTCAAATCCCATGCTGCAGCTTCTGGTGAGATCTCACCGCCAGACGCCGCCACACAACCACAGCAAGCAAGGCTTCGGCGCAGGGCGCAGCCTCTCTCCACCTCACCTCAGGCGGCAAAATGGGACAGGCCGTCCCTAGATTTGCCTGCCATTTACCCTGGTTCCACCTCCTGTTGGGCTTCCTGCCTTCTGTTCTATCAGTCCTAAAGGGAACCAGCCACCAACTGGTGTTTTCTCTTTTTTGTTGATTTATGTAGGTGGAGCTAAGTTACACTGGGACCCTTTGGGAATGTTTTTTTGGTGTCTGAAATGGGACCATTTGAGGCCCAGAGAGGGCATGGCCGTACTGAGACTGCGCAGAGGCTTTTAGAGCCTGGTGCCAGGTCATAATAGGCCTGACAGAAGCTTTCAGGCGATCTATCAGGCCTGTTGCACTGACGTCATTGCCAAAACTCAAGTTTCTATTTTCATAGAATGGTAGACTTGGAAGGAATCCCGAGGGTCACCTGGTAGAACCGAGGAATCTCAACTAAAGCTTCCATTTTGTCAAGGGTTAGCCGGCTGACAGACTGCTTTGCCCACGCTTAATATTTCCTGCTACTCGCTAGAGATGAAAATGGATTCAGTAAGCCTCTAAAAGGCAGGCTTCTCCTAATCTGGAGTTTCCAAAACAATCCGAGAACTGAAACACAGCCATCCCTTGAAATTTGTGCTTGCCTGAATTTTGCAATGTAGTTCATCGGCCAAAAAAATGTGTAAAGAAACTGCATAGTGTTCAATAGGCAGCCTATTGGTGAAAATAATGCATTGCATTAAGGGGAATTGCTTTGCAAACATGTATGTTAGGCAAGATTGCATACAGAAATGTGCACATCCAGAGAGGTTTGCACTAAGATGCTGGTGATTTCCACGGGGACTTAAAGAAAACAAAACCTGCAAACTGGTGTGGAAATGTGGCTCACCCATCTTTGTTTCTCCTGGTCCTCTGATCCAGGCCCCCCCCCCCTTCTGCAAGTTGAGTCAGCCTCCAGAACTTTGCTCCCCTCTTTCCCCAGGCCACCTAGTATGCAACAAACAGAACTCCCAGGCAATTTGCTTATTTAAGAAAAGGCTAAGGTGGGAAATAAATTTCCATTAATTCAGAGCCGCGGCCTGACAGGAGAGGCATAAAGTTATCAAAGCAAATATGAAGGAGGGAGGCTCATTTACATGCTAGCTGAGTGTGTCCTTCAGTGATGACTTTTTGGACCAAATAGATCTACTGCTCCTTGAGATCTTCAACCCACGTGTGTGTGTGTGTGTGTGTGTGTGTGTGTGTGTGTGTGCGCGCGCGCGCGCACGCGCACGCACACGCACACACAACTATTTTCCTACACCTTTCCCCACAAAATGCTTCCCTACATCCAAGAATGCCTGATCAGTCTTTCAAAGGGATGCAAACAGCTAACTCATATTATTATTATTATTATTATTATTATTATTATTATTACTACAGTCATACCTCACTCAGGTTGCGAACGCTCCGTGTTGTGTATGTTCGGGTTGCGTACTCTGCAAACCCGGAAGTGCAACACGGAGTGTGGACGCTTCTGCGCATGATCGCGCGGTCCGGGCATGCGCAGAAACGTTCTGTGCAGTTCACGCATGCGCAGAACCGCGATATTGCGCTTTCGGGCATGTGCAAAAGCGCTGCCCGGGTTGCACACTGTTCGGGGTGCGAACGGCACCCCAGAACAAATTGAGTGCGCAACCCGGGGTACCACTGTATTATTATTCAATTTCTATACCGCCCTATACTCACAGGTCTCAGACCTTTATTTGACACCAGAAGAACGAGCACTCCTGCCTGCCAATGTCTTCCCCCTCCTTAGTCTCAGTATTGCCCTTTGCATACCCTGCAAGTGTACAGGAAAAAAACGGGACATCCCATTTTCTATCACAAGAGAACGGCGGCCATTTTGATTGTTGTGATCTCGTGCGATTTGACGGCGCTAACCCCACCCCACAAAAAAGCGTCTTTTTCAGGGCTGCAATTTTGTGTGGGTGCCATGCCTGAAAAGGTGTTTTGGGTGGGGGGCACAGCAGAAAATCACACCAGGTCATGGCAACCAAAATGACTGCCATGCTGTCGTGATGATGGAGTCCCAGATTTTGGCTCCAGAGTGTTAATCTACTCTTTGTAGAACTCAGCAGGGAGGAGGAGGATGGGGATAATAACTAGAATTATTTGCCTCTGCCTGCCATTGGTTCTGGCTCCACCTATCAGTGGCTCTGGCTCCACTTCCTGTTGGGCTCCCTGCCTTCTGCCCCACTGGTCCCAATGGGGCACCATACATCACTGCACAGGCCTACAGTTAGCCAGGGCCCGATAGATATAAGAGGTGGTCTCAGCTGCAAAGCCCATCCTTCTCGGAATGGAAACAAAGAGAAGTTAAGTCAAAAGCTACGAGCAGAGAAATTTGTGGCATTGCCTTTCAGGCCCAGGTAGCAGGCATCCCTTCCCAAATGCAATTACTTTGGGTGAATATGACAAGCAAAAAAATGGATGCCAAGCTTCCCATCAACAGCCAATAAATCCAGCTCAGGGTGGTTTATGGCTCTCCCTCCCTGATCCTCCAGACAGAAATTGACCTCGAATGTTTATGTTATCTTAAGTCTGGAGAAACAGGGAAGCGTTCGAAGTACGGGTCTGGGGGGGGGGGACAAACTTCATTTGGCGGACCTCAAGACGGCATCCCTGAGTTGTTCACCAATGCCAGCTGGGACCAGGTCCAGAACTGCTTCGCTTCAGCAAGGCGGCTCCCAAGGCCATCCTTTCAAAAAGCCAAAAGAAGCCACTTGGCTCAGGCAGTGGAGGCTGGTTCAAATGGGACCAACCATGGTTTTTCCTTGGCCAGCCGCCACCTGCCTGCTTCCTTTTTCCCCCAACCAGGCTCTTCAGGCTAGCTTCCTCCTCCTTAGACTCAATGATTCCTTTCTAGAACACAGCAGGAAGATGGAGGAAGAAGGGGATGGAATTGGAATGGCTCTGCCTGCCATTGGCTCGGCTCGGCCTCCACCTAATTTTGGACTCCCTGCCAATGGGCACCAGCCACCACTAAGATTTTGTTTGTTCGTTTGAATTATATCCCATCTTATTTCTGCAAGCTCAAGGTGGCGTACATGGTGTGTCCCGTCCCCCCATCTCATTTAATCCCTACCTCAAGGGCCGCCTCTCTCCATATGAACCAACCCAGACTCTGCAATCATCCTCTGAGGCCCTTCTTCGTGTGCCCCCTTCGCAAGAGGTCCAGAGGGTGGCAACACGAGAACGGGGCCTTTTCTGCAGTGACTCCTCAGTTGTGGAATTCTCTCCCCAGGGAGGCTTGCCAGGCGCCTTCATTATATACGGTTAGGCACCAGGCAAAAACGTTCCTCTTCAAACAGGCCTTGGGCTGATGGACATGTCAAGCCCTTGTGGGGTGGGAGGAGGTTATTGGTTTGTTGTTGTCCTTAATTTTATTATGTATTTTGTGGTTTTTTATCTTGTATTTTTGTGTTGTGAACTGCCCAGAGATCTATAGATGAAAGGTGGTATACAAATAATAAAACAAAATAAAATAAAACAGCCCTGTAAGGTAGGTTAGGCGGAAAGGCAGTGACTGGCCCAAGGTCACCCAGGGAGCTTCATGGCCAAGTAGGGGTTTGAACCCTGGTCTTCTGGCCCTAGTCCAACACTCTAACCACCACACCACACTGGAGGCAGATCTACGCTCATGGTTTTTAACGTTCGCAATGCAATATTAAAATGTGACACCAGAGGTCGCTGCGGAGCAACCAGAAACCAGGTAGACGGTGTGGAAAGGAAGCAAAAGAGAAACCAAAGAGGACTTTCCCTGTCTTAACATTTTAGAACGATATTTCCAATTTTGCTCTAATAAGGTCGTAAAGGTGAGTGTAGATCCAGCCTGGCTCTCAGGAGAGGCAGCAAAGGAACGTAGGAAGCTGTCTTACACTGAGTCAAGGCGCTGGTCCAGGTACAGTATTGCCAACCCTAACTGGCAGCAGCTCCCTGGGGTTTCAGGTAGGCGTCTCCCCCACCTAGAGACACCATTAGGGACAGAGCTGGAGTCCTTCCATATGCAAAGCAAATGCTCCACCCCTGAGCTGGCTACAGACCTTCCCCGTGCAACTGCTTCTGGTGACATCATCCATGCATTTGCGTTTGGTTGAAATAGTTCTGCTTATTTTATTTTTTTAAGGGTGTGCTCTAAACCTCTGTGTTGTGTCTCGCCCTTTTTTCAGGACAGGAGCCCAAGCCACGTCTTCGAATCTGCTGACTTTGCAGACCTGCTGGCCACCTGGACCGAGTATTATACCTATGAAGAAGACACCACGCTCGCTGACAGCGCTCTCCCCGCGCCGTGTTACAGCACGTTTTGCTCCTCGCTCGGCGGCGTCATCCCAACGTTCCTGGTGGTAGCCGGCACTTTGGGCATCCTCGGCAGTCTCGCCCTGGCCATTGCCTTGGTCATGTGCTTCCGGCCCTGGGAGCAAACCGGGCTCGTTCTCACAACGCTGTCAACTGCCCTCTTTGCCACCATCTTGCCGTTTTTTGCAGCGGGGATCAGCTGGGGCTGGACCTTCGGGGACGGGCTCTGCCGGACGGCACAGGCCGTGAAGTATGGGTGCCTGTTTGCTCAAGGGCTCTTGGTGGCTGCCTGTGTGTGTCCAACGCCCAAAGCCACCCTTCCTGGCTGCCTCTTGCCTCTCGTTCTCTGGGCCACAGGCTTCCTTCTTGCAATCCCTGTCGCCGTGATCCACAGCACGGGTAAAGATGGGGAAGAAATTTGTGCCCTGAGCCAGGCACCTGAGCTGCTCTGGTGGTCTCTCACTCACGTCATCTTCTGGCTGGCTGTTTTCTACATCCTCCCAGCGGGGATCGCCCTGGCCAAGGTGGCGCTGAAGTGGCAGAGGGCTGGGTGGCACCCGCCCGCGGTCGTCACTTGGGTCTTCTACCTTCTCTGGGCGCCGTATGGAGTGGCCCTGATCCTGGACACGTTGCTGCAGATGAACTTGCTCACCCATACTTGCAGCTTGCAAGAGCATCTCAGCTACTTCCTGGGGCTATCCGAGGGGCTGGGGGTCCTCCACTGCATTCTGTGCCCCTTCTTAGTTCTAGGGATGGTCATCCATCACCAAAGGGCTGCCCAATGAGGCAGACAATAAATTGGGGAGGGGGTGTGTGTCCAGCTACAATCAACAGAGCTTTAATCTACAGATCATTTTGTATCTGCTTCTGCCTCTGCAACAAAGCCTGGAGGGTGGGGGACTTTCTTAGAATTTCATAGTAGCCAAGCTTGCTAAATAAATAAAGTTCTGCGGTCAGGCAATCCCAATTCTGCTTCCAGAAATGGTGGATTCTGCGACGTGAATTCTGCAAAAATGGGCTATTCTGCCTCTGAAAATTGAAGAGAGGCTACATTGTGCAGGGGTAATGAAGAACATGCCACATACCACAAGTGTGGAAATTTTATTCAGACCTACATTTGGGGGGCCCTGAAACTTTTAAATGTTATGAGGGCCACTTTGTGACCAGCAACAAGGTCTGGGTAACCACTGTTATTGTTTAAAATAATAATAACTACTACATCTCAGATTTTGATTAAAATCGCTGTACTGGGCTATCTCACATGTCCCAAGTCACTGATGCGAATAAAAATTCCCTATGCCGTGTAGTTTTCAAGTCGTGCGGCTCAAATTGGGTCTAGTAGACCCAACCTTTTAAAGCCACGTGGACCCACCTTGGATCAGGCTGCGGCCTACTAGTTGTCCTGGCCGATACCTGGTTTTCAACATCGTGATATATCTGCAGCTAAATACCACGATATGCTGATATATGACAATATCTGGAATGTATCTTTGTTGTAAACCAAAAGTGTGTGTGTAATCTGTTTGTTTCTAGCTAGCGGTTATGAATTGTATCTTATTTTGTTCTCTTTCCCCTGCTTGTGGTCTTGCTTCCCAGGCCCTCTGCCTCGGAAGGGGGGAGAGCTAGGGGCTGCCTGGCTCTCAAGCTCTCCCGCCCAGCCGAAGGGTGTGTGTGTGTGTGTGTGTGTGTGTGTGTGTGTGTGTGTGTGTGTGTTTTCACTGCAATCCTTACCTCACAGGTTAATTGGCCATGTACACCTTACTACTGGATTTTACTGGTTTGCTCTTCTGCTGTTCAGCCTTCTTTAAGGGAAGGGAGGGAGGAGCAACTGAGATACATCACCCAACCCAAGCTCCCATACCAATCCCACTTCATTAAAATTGCTCAGCTGGGGGGCAGGACGCCTCCCACCCCTCAGCTGAGTGAGCCCCCATACCGCTCCAACTAGTGTGAGCCACGGGGGGGGGGGGCTTCCTCAAAGGCGCACACAAGGAAGGAGATGGAGCCCCAGAAGTCTCTCACCCACAACCTTTCTCAGACTCCGTCTGCCTGCCTGCCTGCGCCTTTGCCGCCCGCAGGCAATTTGAGCTGGAGCGATGTATTGCCAGCACAAAAATGTCTGGAACCACTATCACGATCTGAGCACCTGCTTTCATTTATTTTTAATTATTTATTTATTTGATTTTTAAAAATATATAAATAAATAAACATACATTTATTTTAAAAAAAATCAAAATCCAAATATCAAGATTGCTCTGGATCTCCTGACTCTGCCCCCGCCCCCCAAATCCCTTCCATGGGTCCAAATAATAATATTTACAAACTGCATATCAATACTTGTCCTAATATTTACAAACTGCATATCAATACTTGTCCAAATTTTTGTCCTTCCAAATTATCCAAACTTTCCATTACTTTTACAAGTGTGATTAAAATCCTGCTAATACAATTGTCTTGTAAATAAATTATAAACGTTTCCCATTCATTTTTTAAAGTTCTTGTCTTCTTGATTTCTGAGCTTCCCGGTTAATTTTGCCATTTCGGCATAGTCCATCAACTTGGTTTGCCATTCTTCTTTAGTCGGGGTCGTTCCTTCCATCCATACTGTTTTCAGACAATGTGCCAATATATCGCACAGCTCCAGTGCTGGCCCATCAGTTGAAGACCGATGCTCTAGAGCAGGGGTAGGCAAACTAAGGCCCGAGGGGTGGATCCCGCCCAATCAGCTTCTCAATCCAGCCCGCGGACGGTCCAGGAATCAGCGTGTTTTTACATGAATAGAATGTGTCCTTTTATTTAAAATGCATCTCTTGGTTATTTGAGGGGCATAGGAATTCATTCGTTTTTTTCCCTTCAAAATATAGTCCGGCCCTCCACAAGGTCTGAGGGACAGTGGACCGGCCCCCTGCTGAAGAAGTTTGCTGACCCCCTGCTCTAGAGTGAATTCAGCCTGCCAAATAATAGGCAAATGAGGGAGAGGTGAGGGAAGTGGCTTTGGGTAAGAAACTTGCGATATTGTAGGAAAACAGGGCCATGGTTCTTTGTGCTAGGAGTCTTCAAAGTTGATAATAATAATAATAATAATAATAATAATAATAATAATAATAATAATTTATTATTTATAACCCGCCCATCTGGCTGGGTTTCCCCAGCCACTCTGGGCGGCTTCCAACAGAACATTAAAATACAATAATCTATTAAACATTAAAAGCCTCCCTAAACAGGACTGCCTTTAGATGTCTTCTAAAGTTCTGGTAGTTGTTGTTCTCTTTGACATCTGAAGGGAGGGCGTTCCACAGGGCGGGTGCCACTACCGAGAAGGCCCTCTGCCTGGTTCCCTGTAACTTGGCTTCTCGCAATGAGGGAACCGCCAGAAGGCCCTCGGCGCTGGACCTCAGTGTCCGGGCAGAACGATGGGGGTGGAGACGCTCCTTCAGGTATACTGGACCGAAGCCATTTAG